>JBBMOE010000044.1:4605875-4772729 GCA_037975065.1 Chaetodon trifasciatus
GCGGGGGACACTGGAGCACAGCAAGAAAAAGTAGGCTGCTGATCTCCACATGAATAGTCATCATAGTTAGAATGAGGTTAGTCAGGTCATTAGCAAGCTTAATAATCTGTACTGGTGATTAGTGGTTTACACATGGTACACATACAGGAAAACAACACAAGCCACTAATGTGTTGTAACAGCAGCCCAGTATATACACAAAGGTAGTTGTTTTAAACATTCACAACACATCAATGTAATAAAGCATAGGAATACTTCATTTTAACTGCAAAAAGACCACGGGGCTATGATCATGGTTAGTCAAATGGCACAGTTGACTGCTAAACTTGCCCAAAGCACCTCTAGAGTTTATGTCCCTGAAAGGCCCAAATAGCATGTTTTAAATAATACGCAAATATCAGACTGAATTATTTAAGTTGTCGTTTCATCCTAAATTCATGGTACAAGGTACAAGGTACCAGGTCCAGGTTTCATTTATTTATCATTGTACAACACAGGACTGTGCAACAAAATGCTAGTGGTCAAAAAGTCATAAAAATAAACTATTGTTTTATGGGGGAGAGCGGAGAATGAGGAGTCTCACAGCCTGAGGAAAGACGCTGCTCTGTAGTCTGGTGGAACAGCAGTGGATACTTCTGTATCGCTTGCCAGATGGCAATAAGGGTAAGCAGGCTGTGGCTGGGGTGAGTATTGTTTTTCACTATCCTTTGGACTCTGCATTGATACCACTGATGCTCAGCAGACGGGGCCAGACGATGTTCCAGGCAGTTTCAATCATCTGCTGTCCTGGGCCATGCTCTCCCCATGCCAGTTTGTAATGTTTCCAGTGATGATGCTTTCTATTGCTTCTCTATGAAAGTTTACAAGACATTTGTCCAGGAATTTCTGCTTCTTACGTTTCCTAAAGAAATACAGACTTTTCTGAGCTTTCTTTACCAGAGTGGACATGTGTGATGTCCATGACAGGTTCTCTGTGCCGCTGATTCTCCAGAACCTAAAACTGCTCACCTGCTACACCTCACTTCCACTGATGTGTGTCTTTCCTCCCTTTTCCTAAAATCAACAATGAACTCCTTGGTTTTCTTGACGTTGAGCAGTGATTGTTTTCTGTGCACCACTCTGCATCGATAGTGTTATTGAATGCAAACTTCAAAACAATGACCTCTCCATGTCTGGGATTGCAGCCATGGGTGTACAGCCTGAAGAGGAAGGAGCTGTATTGAAGCATGGTGGAAAAATATCTGGTTACAGTGACATGTCAAAAATGTCAGTAGTAACATCAACTAGCTGACTGGCACATGTTTTTAGTACACAGCCAGCAACATGTTAAACTCATCTTGCAATATGAGTACCCCCATCACACACATAATAAGGGTTCTCCTGTTTTGGTAGCCTGTGATTGTCTGGATCGCGTGCCACATGTCTTTGGTGTTAGTGTAGAGATCTCTTTCTAGTCTCTCCTGATGTCTCTGCTTTGCCTCCTTGATGCCAGCTTTCAGCCTCACTCTGGCGGTGTTGTATATTTTATTGTCACCTGACCAAAAGGCAGCTTTTTGGCTCTGAATAGAGCCCTCCCATCTATTCATCCAGGCCTCCAGGTTTGGGGGTGATTTTATTCTCTGTGATCAACACAGCAACACATTTGCCGATGTACGACTTGATGATGTAAGATGTCACTGTTGTCATGTTTCAATCAAATAAGGAGAATCGCAAAGATCATGTCTTTTCTCTCTTAGCCTGAACCTGAGGAGGTCATTCATGCCTTTATTTTCTCTCAGTTAGATTATTGTAATTCATTTTATTCAGGCTTGAGCTAAAAAGCTATCTCCCGCCTTCAGCTGGTACCAAACGTAGCTGCTTGGCTTTGAACAAATACTAGTAGATAAGATCATATCAGCCCTGTTTTAGCGTCTCTTCACTGGTTACCAGTCAGTTTTAGAATTGATTTTAAGACTTTCCTAATCACCTTTAAAGCACTTCATGATTTAGTACCCAGCTACAATGCAGAATTGCCGTCTGCCTACGAGCCAGGGCACAGCATCAGATCCTCAGCCAGGGTTCCTGAGTCCCAAATGAAGACCAAAGGTGACCAGGTTGTTGCAGTGAATGCCCCTCAGCTCTGGAACAAGCTGAGCCCAAGGATCTGAGGCTCATCTCTCAAAAAAAGCCTTTTGTTAATTCTAGCCCACCATCGTATTGCCAACATGTCTTTTATGTTTTACTATTAGTATTTCTGTGTATTGTTGTTCATTTGTCCTGATATGTCTTAAGCTCTGTACAACAGTTCCTGTTGTGCATTTTTTTGAATTTGCATCAGGAGGACTGTGAACAGCCAATAAACATTCTTTAGGAATTCTGTGGGCTGATGATGTGGTCAGTATCATAACGTTAAAACTTCGACAACTGGGAAATATTATCCATCCACTTTGACTTTGAGCAGCAAGTCTTTCTGTAGGTGTGAAACATGGTCTACCCATTGAGTGCAAAAGCTTGATCTGGGATGTTGTAATGGACCCTGGAATCTGTATTCCTGTGGGTATAACTTTCTCTGATTTTTCTGTTGCAGAATTAGCCTGAGTCTAATTTCATTTTCCTGCAACTGGACAGTAGTTGAAGTAGCCTGGGTGGTAGAAGAGTACCCCAAGCTGGGCTAGCTTAGCTGTTATCCGGGCTCTCTTCACTCTCTTCCTGGGTTGATCATATCACCTCCGGTGATGTTTTGGTCCAACTGGGTGATTGGAAATTTTTGTTGACAGTGATTGTCTAAAGGTCTGTTGCACTTAATCCAATTGCTGCACTTCAATTTTTGTGTGTTCTGGATGTTTAAATAGCCAACTGTTTCTTAACACATTAGCCATATCACCTTTTAAAAGCCATAATATGTCAAACGTGTGCGATGTTCAGATTGTTGTCGAGTTCTGCCCTCAAGTGGTCACCAAAGAAAAATCTGCTTCTCTGTCAATTGTCAATGACTCATTTATTGCCAATCAACTGACTGGTAACATCCAGTCATATTCATGCAGGTCTATAGCAAGGTCATTATAACCTGACTTCTCATAATCACTTTGTGCCAACCCGCCTCGTACCATCCCAGCCTCATTTCTTGTGTTTTGAGTCTTTGTTTTGAATGTTCATGTTGATGTTTGTAAAGGGGATCAGTTCTCCCAACAGAAATTTTGCTGCTTAGATTATTTTAGAGCTCCCTAAAAGAAAGTTGTATATGTTATATGTCCCCAAATCTAACTGTATAACCAATAAAAAGCAAATAACAAAATAATATAAGGAACTGTTTCTTGGGCTTGACAGCACATAAAACAGGTGCACTGCAAAGACACACTGCTTTTGCCAAGGAACCAAAGTTAAATACTTTATTATAGTGGCTCCAAGATTAGAAATAAGACCAGTGCATATCAGCTGCACACCTTCCTCAAAGCCAATTTTATAACCATTTTCTATGAATGTTCAATTTTTCAAACTAGACTTGGACTTGTGCTTCTTGTGGATATTTTGCCTCTCTTCCAAAATGCTGTGTGAAAATGACTCCCAAACAGTTGGTAAGAACTGAAGAAGCCTTTTGGTGAGAGATTAAAGAAATCTACAGCATGTCCAGTTGCCATTGACTGACAGATTTGGTATGCTTGATTGTACCATCCAAACAAGTTTGAAGGCCTGTCATCAAAGACAGAAGATGCAATGATCCAGATGGTTTCAGCAGGTTATAAAAATTGTTGAACGTGGAACCCCCGAATACTTACTTAATAATAGTTTGGGGGTGGGGGTTTCTGTTGCTGTTTGACAATCTGACAAACAATTGTTAGACCATACTGACAGCTGAACTCTGTTGAACTTGGTCTGATTAGTTAGGATGTCCAGAAAAAAAAGTTTAATGTCTCCCTTTGTCCCCTACTAGTTATAAAGAACAAGATTATGTCACCTTTGGCTTTTCTAATCCACTAACACTGGTTTTGCGAGAACTGATCCCTTACAGGATTGAAACCAGGATAACCTGGTTACATGGCAGCCAGTGTAGCCACCACCAGCATACCAATCTGTTTCTAGTGAAAATACATAAATAAAACATGCAAATTTCTCATCCAGCTGCTCTTGTCAGTTCCGCAGAGCTAAGTCCCGATCAACAACCCCAACGCATCCTCCGTCAGCAGTCTCCAAAGGCCCACAGTCTTCGCTTCCCTCAGCTCTCTCCTCACTGCATCGCTCTGCATTCATTTCCATTCTGCCCTCTTTTGCTTTAAAAATCCTTACAATTGTGGCCTCTTTTGCATTTGGCCCCTATCTCCCAACACCAATCCCCCACCACCACGACCTCCTCCCCTACCCGGGATGGTAAGATGCTGCTGTCCATGTGCTTATTCAGAGAGAAATGGCCTTTTGTCTCTGCTGCTCCCCGTCACAGAAGGTCACGCAGGCTTACCCCCGCCGAATAAAGCCTCGGCCATTGTTATAATTTGCATTGATGCATAGAGAGAAGAGATAGGGGCGGCAGAGGGCGAGAGTGTACGTGTGTGTGTGTATTTGTGTGTATGAGTGGTGGAGATGGGGGGAGTGGGGGGGTGGGGATGGGGGTGTCGGTGTACCATGAGGCCAGGCGGGAGGAGGTTATGCAGAGCGAGGGCGTCTTTGCATGGAAATGTGAGCAATGGATGGACGCCATATTTTTTCACTCCCCTCCTCAACCCTCTCACCCCACACACTAACACGCACACATACACACATCCCCAGCACCCTCCTCGCCCACCCTTGGGGCAATGAAGGCCTCCTCCTCCCAAGGTCAGTGTCAAGGACAGAGCAGGCCAATTAGTATGCAGATCAGGGGTGTGATGTCGTTTAAGGGTATTGCTCTGATGCAATCACATTAGTTAGGCCAGGGAAGAATTCCCTGTCTGACCTCAATCATACAAGGAGCTGTGGAAGGAAGTGATGGGAGGAGGGGGAGGGAGAAAGAGATCACCTGGATCACCTGCAGCCAGCCTCTCTCTATCACCATCTCATCTCGCCTCTCTTTTTTTTTTTTGTCACATGTAACATATGGACAGATGAACTGACAGATTAATGGAAATATGAAGTTCCCATTACATGTTGATGTTGATTTTCACAAAAGAAGAGCACATTTTTGAATAAGAGTCATTGCATGATGTTGCTTGTCTCTGGATCTTAAAAAAACATATAATATATCTAAATATAATTTGCTTTTTTCCTTGATTCAATTAAATTCTTTCAGCCAATAATGAGATTGATTGAATGAGATTAATATCAGTGTGGCCTGTTAAGTATACCACATGCTGGAGCTGGACTTAGCACATGGTTAGCCAAGCTTAGCATAAATACTGGAAACCAGGGAATACATCTAGCCTGTCTCACTTACTCAGATTACTTTTTTGTTGTTAAACGTAAGATAGTTTTGCAACTCAAGTAATCAGTTATTTAGCTACATTTTCAAAAAAGGAATCTGTTACCATATTTTCCTGTTCCTTCTGTTTCCACAAAAAACAAAAACAGAAAATCCCACATGCGTTCATACTGTTTCTGTATGTTTCTTACTTCTTGGACATAGCTGGCTACTAGTGAAAGGTATTGCCAATTATATGCCAATGCTTAAGTCAATGTGTGAAGAAAGCAGACCATCCAACCCGAGCATATGAAGAGCAATGGTGAGTAAGGGCTTTGAAATTTGTAATAACAACCCAGTGCTCCATTGTAGATGCTATCCAGCATGTGTGGGCATTGCAAAGATGCACGTATGCATGAGATGAGAAGCTGAACATTAATGTCATGTCTGTGGAAGTTTGGAGTGGGAGTCATGAAGCAACTAGCCTAGCTTAGCATAAATAATAGACGCAGGGGATATAGCTAGCTTGGCTCAGTCCAAAGTTAAAAAATTAATGTACCAGACTCATGTGCTGCAATGCAGAGGCTGTGTACACACCAGGAAAGTCATTAGCAGAAGCCAATGCTCTCTCCGTGGGCCCAATGCAAAGTTGTGGGGATGAAATGTCCAATGACAACATGGTTGCACATTTAGACTCAGTCCTGAGCCATGTCCCATCTACACCAGGGAGGATGCAAAAGATCAGAGACCACAGTGCAACAGACCACCAGCTCCAGGTGGTGAGGGAGTTCACCCAGTTAGTTTTGCCAGCTTATGAAAGGAAAATACCTGCGACAGTCAAGGACTTCTTCAAGGTGAGACGAGAGTTGACAGAGGTAGATGATCTATTGGTTGTGATTCCCACCTCTATGAAAACAAGATAGTAAAAAGGGTTCACAATGGTCACCAAGGGGTAATGAAATGCAGAGAGACGACCAACCAGTCAGTGCGGTGACCAAGAGTTTTACATTAAAAAAGTGAGTGCAAGTTTTTGCAGAGAAAACAGAAGCACAGAGAGGAATGAGCCACCAATCCCAACTGTATTACCTTCCAGACCATGGCAAAAAGTTTGTGCATATCTGTGTGAGTACAAGAGCAGTCCTATCTGGTGGTGCCACCTTTGCACAATATATTATATTCCAGAAGTGCTAGTAAGAAATAATGGACCTCAGCTAGTTTTCTAAAGGACAAAGGAACTTTAGACAATATAGAGAGGAATATGATTTTATTCAAATAATATCTAGTCTGCATTATACCTTGTGTAATGGACAGACTAAGAGAGCTGCACAGGTAGCAAAAAGGATTCAAAGGCAGGAAGGTCCCCTCCTGGCTCTGATGATACATAAACTTTACCCACCCTTTCTGAGAACTTGCCAGACTAGGAGGAAACTAGGCAAGTAGAGACAGCTGCCAAGCAGAGACAAGCATTTGCTGAACTAGATGTTGTGTTTTGGACAGGGCTGAAGGGGAACAGTACGGACAAAACGAACGTCATCTGTCGACCCAGCACCCACAGCAATGACACACACACCTACGTCTAAGCAGCAGGTTACTGCAGAGGTATTTCTGTGACTGAAACAAACAACAATCATACAAACACAGACAGAGACTTCAAGGTACGAGATGTTGGAAAAGACCAAGAGGAGAGGTGGGTGTTTCTTTGTGTTGACAGCATGAGCAGTTCAGTACATTAAACGCTGCTTTAAGTGTTCCGAACTTTCCAAGTGCCTTTTTTTTTTTAGTTTGATGTCAAGCAGATATTACATTTCCCAACCTCATCAACTATGTTTGAGAGCACAGTTATAACTGAAAGAACAGATAGCCAAACCCTGGTTGTAATAAGTTTTCCTTTAATGTAGAGACATGAGATTGGAATCGATCTACTCATGCAACACAAATAGGTATATTTCCCACAATATTGGACTATTTTCAAAGTCCTGAGCATATTTTCCAAAGTGCTTAACCAATACAACAATTGATGTTTTGTGTTGCATATCCTCTGTCCCATCCAAGTGTTTTTGTTGTCGACTGGACAGGATATTGGTCAGAAAATCTTCCTCTACAACAGCCTATTTCAGCCTCAGAGGGAAGAATGTAATTTGGCCCCTCCACCAACACCCCTCACTCTTGGTTTTTTGAGAAATCTATGTCTGGGTTGTAAATTTCTTTCAATTCTTCCTCTTTCACTCCCTCTATCTTTCTCCCGCTTGTCTGAATTAATGAGATGGGGTTTGATCAGGGCAGCCAAGTGTTCAGTGGGAAATCTCACAGCCCGCCTTGTGTCCCGTAATAGAATTTGCATCTAATGCATACATAAATCAAACATCTTTCTGGACATTTTCATATGCATAATGTCATTTCGTCCGGTTTCTTTCCAAGTGGGGAGCTCGGCTGAGGGTGGGGTGGGGGAGGGGAGGAGCAGGGGGGTTTATAGTATGTAGGTGGCAGTGGGGGGATTGTAGTTGGTGCAGAGAGGTTATTTTGTTTCTGCTTTGTTTTTGCTCTCTCTTTCTATTTCTCTTTCTCTCAGTCTCTCACTTTTTTTGACTTTCTCTTAATGCTTTCAATTTATTTTGCTGACTGCGTAGCCCAAGTGTGAAGCCATGCAACGGAGATCTTTGGGGTTTTGGTTGTCAGATACTTTTATTGAGATAAAAAAGGAGAGAATACATGTGGATATGTGTGTACGCGCACACACCTCCATCTGTGTTTGTAAGTATGTGTGTCTGAGGCATGTTGATGGGTGTTCAGAAGCAGTCGTGGAGGCTGCTTCATCACATCTCTACCTTATTCTTGGGGGCTTTGTTATGTAAATGCAGGAGAAAAAAATAGCAGATTCAAAGTGCTTTCTCTTCACAAGGAGGTAGGAGATAAAAAAAAAAAAAGCAAGTGACAAGGTGTCTTGATTGTCCTTAGTGCTTTGCTACTCCCGCACTAACAAGGCTTGATATTGTAGAAATTCCATTTGCAACCGTCTCAATTTGCAATTTGCGTGCCTTGGACAGTGCTTATGTGCACAATTAACTCTTCCTGCTTCCACCAGCGAGGAGAGAAAACACATTTGAATGTGGGACAATTAAATACACCAGACCAAATGTGTCTGTATTGTGCTGTGTACAGTCAAGTGTTGAATCTGTATGATAATGATAATTGACAGTGATATTTGAACACCCCCCTCCACGCCCACCACCCACTACACACCCACAAACAAGACAGTGTTTGGATGCATATTTGTATCTTTGAGCAGCAGTGCCTCACACCTCTGCATTTGAGATTTATATGAGACAGCACATCAGCCGATATTACATTTACTTTGCTAATACACTCAGTACATCCACTCCCTGCTGATCCCAGGTATTTGTAGCTGAAGTAATTAAAGGTCTTTTGCACAGTTGAAAAAAATAAAACTTACTTTTATGCCTTAAGATTCCACAGAGACCAAAGACACACACATGCTGTACACATGCACCTATACTGTATGGAAAAGCACGGACACTCGTATCACAAATCTCATGACTGTAGTTTTGTATTGCTATTAAATGTTTCAATACTTATCAATTTTTTTTTCTCTAAAACCAATTACATAAATAAAAAATGCACTAGAATCAACCCAAAAGATGCCTGTTTTCCTTAGTTCCTTCGTTTTTTACCCAATAACAGCAAACTATGGCATAATGAATTTCCTAAATCAAAGTTTGATGAATAAGTTGGAAGACCGAAACACTCAAACAGAGATTAGTGCACTTGGATACTACTTAAACCGTTTTTAGCCCAACAATTTAGCTACAACATAAATTCCCTCGTACTCATCTCTTTGAAATCATCCTGCTGCTAACTCTGCTGACCTCCATTTTCTTATTTGCTTGAACACCATCTCCTCAAATCAACTGTAATGTGGACAGAACTCAACAGTCAAAGGGCTGAAGTTAAGATAATGCATCACATGGGTGAGTGTGAAGCAAAGGCATAGGTTTGGTCTCAGCATCGGTCAGTTCATCCCACACCTCCAGCCACGATTAATTACATTTTTTTTTTTTTTTTTTTTTTTTTTTTGCATTTATCCATGCAATAACAGCAAAAAGCTGAAATAACATCAACTCTGCCTACTTGTTGCTTTTGAACGTATGTCCACATATTATTGATTACCTTGAAAGCCCTGACAGGCAAGTTATTTATCAGATATCTTATTGCCCTTATGTCTCATGTCCAGTCCCACTCCCTGAAACCCTCGGATGCATCATACACAGAGGTGACTTTGGAATGACCTGCTTGAGGAGATCAGGGCTCGTCTTGTCTATATTTTAATTAGTTTTACTCTTGTTGTGTTTCATAATGTGTTTCGTTTTTAGGTTTTTTTCTTTGTTTTATTCTCTGTATGTTTTAAATGTGTTCTGTTTTTATTGTAAAGCACTTTGTAACTGTGTTTTGAAAGGTGCTCTATAAATCATAATTGTTCCTATTATTATTATTATTATTATTATTATTATTATTATTATTATTACTATTATTATGATAAAGGTGTGTGTCCATGTAGCATTTTTCTCTGGTAGAAAAGTGCTGGCACGGTGCCGTGGAGTGCTGGGTGAAGTGCTTATGCTGTGAGAGAGACACACACTCTATGGACACAAGCCCAAAGGCGACTGTTTCAAAATCAGAGAATATATTTACCAATCAGAGCACTCGCATAAGAATGTGTAGCACTAACAGAGTGCTAAATATTT
Source organism: Chaetodon trifasciatus (assembly GCA_037975065.1). Classification (NCBI taxonomy): domain Eukaryota; kingdom Metazoa; phylum Chordata; class Actinopteri; order Chaetodontiformes; family Chaetodontidae; genus Chaetodon; species Chaetodon trifasciatus. The sequence goes on from JBBMOE010000044.1 coordinate 4,615,982, forward strand.
TCTGAATTTATGAACTGTCAAAATCAGCAGGGGGAGGTGGGCAGAAACAGATGTTTGCAGCTTGCAGCTTTCTCACTCTGTCTTTCTCCCTCTCTCTCTCTCAACGCTGTCCACGGTTCTGAACCAACGGCGGCACTGACTGTTTTACAGACATGGCCCGTGGATGGCACATCAAATAGTTTCAAAGATCTGCCTCAAATATTGGTAGAGACAATTCTGCCCCCCAAAAATATTGATTGGGACATGTCCCAACCATTCATATGCAAACCTACACCCGTGGTACAAGGCAGCAAGGGAAAGGCCCAAATGTAGGTAGTCCAAGCGGACAGGAACAGTTCAAGGATTTATAGATGAAGCGGAGATTTATAAGCTTACAGGCAGACAGAGAGGCAGGCCGGGCAAGATAACAGTCCAAACAAATAAATCCACCAGCAGGTGGGGGTTAAGGGTAAGGTTCGGGTTCAGATGGCTGGAGCATCGTTGACTATCTGGTAAAGTGTGGGTGGAAATGGGAAGGTAAGTATAAAGGATTGGCAGGGCAGGAAAGCTAAGACGGCAGATGGCCTGGGGGCTCAACAGAACAGGATACCCTGACTGGAGGTGGTGGGTTCACTGTAGAGGATGGCCCTGAGGTCGATGGTGTAGATGGGATTTCTCTGGAGGACGGCCCAGAGGTTGGCGGTGTAAACAGGACTACTCTGGAGGTCAGTAACCTAATGCAGGGCAGGAAACTCGTGATAGGAGTGCAGGGGTATCTTTGATGGTGGCCAGTGGCTCAAGCGAAGGGCAAGCAGATGCCTGCAGGAGCAGAGACAGTCAACTGAAGCTCTGGAAGAGCTGGCATGTCATCAGCGGAGGCAGCCGACAAGGACCTGGCTGATCAGCAGTGGTCATATTCATAATCAATCATTTTTAACTTTAGCGTGTGTGTACTTCACAGTTTGTGCTGCTTAAAGCACATCTGTGTCTCTATCTACATTTGTTACCTTTGTGTGCATTTGCGCTTCCTCTGTATTTGTCTTCTTGTCATATTTGACACTTTAACAGACATCCAGTCTAGCTGGCCTCCCAAAGCCTATGCTGGTATGAATGAAGTTATTGCTCTGAGACATGTTAAAGATAACCAGTGCAGCAGCAGGCAGTCAGCTGTGGTTGTGTGCAGTTGCTGTGTCGCATGCTTCAGGATCTTCCTGCTGACCTCGGCCTTCTTCGTGCTATCTAATTTAATGTGACGAGGATGTGTCCACTCCCATAAATAATGAAAAGAGCTGGCAGCGCCATCTCTGTGTTTACATGGATATTAGGTGTCGACTCACTTTGTTTTGATATTAATTAAAATGTAACGTGTTTTCATTTATTTTGCTCATCTGAGAGGCTGTCACATAAATAGTAAATAGGAAGTCATGAGCTGAGAGAAGCAGTCTCACTGTGTGGTGTGTGTGGTGTGAGAGAGGAAATGTTTCCATCTATAAACTAATATCAATTTTGATACATTCATCATGTTTTTAGTTGTTATTCCCAACCACCATGCACATATATATATACATCATATCTATTTATGGCTCCATATGTGTATTCATGTGGCTATCTACACTCAGTGGCCAGTTTATTAGGTACAGATGAACAATGCATGAATGCCTGATGTCATGTAATGAAAAACAACATTCAATATTTAGCTTTTGACAGGTGACAGTAGAGCTATTTATTCAGCCATATGACCATTATTAAAGTTAAGTCATCTTTTAGATGTATTGTTTTGTCTCACCAAAAGTGCAAAACCCAAAGCAAATGGTGGTGGCGCTAAAGGGAAATCATCTGGGGACTTTGAATCTCTGTACAAACTTTCATGTCAACCATTCAGTAGTTGGACTGGTTGCCAGACAAATATTGACATCACAGTTTTGTCTTCCTTTGTATTGATTTTTTTAACCAGCAGCCACTACGAAAACTGTTTCATGTTATGTTAATTTTTCAAAAGCAAACAACAACAAGAAACTACAGTAATAATAAGAAGTCTGCCAGGATAGTGACAGGTTGCAAAAAATGTCTTCATCCTCCAAAATGCTGACGACATCACCTTAGTGACAGATAAACAAATATGCACACATATACAATATGTGTATTTTTATGCATGTATACATTGTTTTACAAGCAAACAAAATACTTAAAGTCTATTACTAGATTTATTGGGTAGCTTTCAGCCAGATCTCATGGCCTTGATCAGCAGATAGAATTTGCTCAGTTGCCACAGATCTCAGTTTTATATAAATATTAATCTTTTTTCTTGCCTCTGCACTGTTTAATACTGCTTTATTCTTGCTTTATCTTGTTTTTACGTTTTTTTACTGAATGACTTTGTAATATGCATTTTGAAAAGCTCTGTTAATATAAAGTTAACTGTACTATGTGTTACTAGAAAAAAGCACACTCTTGCAGGGATTCCTGGTGCCTTGTTTTTTTTTTTTTTTTTGTAGTTTTTTTTTTTTTTGTAGTTTTTTACGGTGTACCACACATGCCCAAAGCGTGTGTAAAAGTGCATTACTTGAGCTTGATGAAATCTATCAGGCATTAACCAGGCATTTGCACATTGCCTAAACAGTTAGACAGAATCCCCTTCAAAATACAGCCCAAAAGCTGGGACTTTGCAGTGTGCTAATTGGTGCTTTTGGAGGCACTTTTTCTCCCACATTGGGCAGTTCTCATTAGAGAATTTTTGTTATCCATGTAGCTAGGATCATTTATACCCTCCATTTGACCAGTGTATCTCCATAACTCATCGACCATAAATTTTACATGGTAGGTATTAGATCAACTATTTACCACTAGACTGCACATCACCATGCATGCTTGACACCATGGGAAGCAAATGAATTAGCTCAGAGAAACAAAAGCCAAAATGTTGTTTACTGTTCAATTGTGAAATCAGACACAGAAGTGAGTAGCCAGTAACTGACTGTGCAGACACCCTCTTTCAGTTCCAAAGACAGATTTGACCATATTTAGAAACCACTAACAGTTGGACAAGTCTTCACCAAGTGTACCATATCTATCCATTTGTCAAAAGCAGCTACCTCCACAACTGCCATCAGGCTCTAACAGCACCCAGCAGCTCCGCCATGTACAAGTCTTTTCCTTGTCTCCTGCCAGAGCCATATGTGAGCCTGACAACTTCACTGGTGGAGCTTGGCTTCCAACTACTTCTATCAAGATGTTTTCCTCTATGCCTTAGCTGTGTGGACGCAGTGAGATGGAACCTGAGGCAGAGCAGCTGTAAAGGCAGGTGTTGGCCAGCATGGAGGATGCTGCCTCTTTGACTGGACATGCCGTGATTTTCCTCAGTCAGCTGCTGGAGAACATCTGGGCTGTGCTGGTTGATGCTCTGCAATGGCTTGAGTAGTCTGTGCAGGACCGCTATGACATGTTGGACGGCTGCATGATGACAAAGAGGCATCTGTGTGATTGGGAGAACAACAAGCCCCATTAATGCTCCTATAAGAGTTCGACTGACATGGGGTTTTGAAGGTTTCTCATGCCAGCTGCTGATACCCTAGATGATACTGTGTTTATAACAATACTCAAGAAAAAGGACCACTTGCATGGCTTTAAGCAGTGTTGTATTTTGTACGTGTTCTATGACTTCCTGACACTTCCTGTTTTTATGTCCATTCTGTCCACTTGGTGCATATTATTTCTTTGAGCTGCAATTCCTGAATGAAAAGTATACAAATGCACTTTATTATTATTGTGATTAGAATGAAAAGAGTCAGAAGAGTCTGAGTGAAGAGAGTTTTGTGTTGTTTTTAAGATGAATATCCCAGGGAAAGTCAGCAGAAACGCATTAATTTAATTGAAAATCAATGAATAGTTGGATCATTCAATAGTTTCAGTCTTCACAACCCCACGAAGCAAAGTGTTAACATATCACACTTTTAAAGTACATGGCCAAAGTTGGATGGACAACATTATAGCTGTAAGTGATAACTCAACATGTCATTAAAAAAGCATGCATTTATTTGTAGCGCTATAACAGCCTTCACTCCTCTGGTTTCAGTCTTTTCAGCAGATGTTGAACCTGGCTGCAGGGATTTGTTCTTATTCAGACATATGACCATTAGTGATGTCCAACACTGATGTTGGCCGATAAGGTCTGGCTCGGAGTCAGCGTTCCAGTTTGGCCCAGAGTTGTTGAATGGGGTTGAGGTTAGTACTCAGTGTTCATCCACACCCAACTGGGAAAAAGCATTGCTTTATGGAGCTGGCTTTTTGCACCAGGACAGCATCATGTTGAAACAGGGAAGAGACCAACACAAACTGGTGTCTAAAATATCTGTTTGCTGTACTGTTGATATTTCTCTTCACTGTAACTAAGAGGCCTAAAAAGCAGGAAGAATATCCCCAGACCAAAAGTGTGCAGACAGGAATTGCCTCATACCTGTACGTAATAAAGATCAATCTAAATGATGATTACTCTACCTTATATTATTGATGGTTTGCTTTACTTTGAATTACTGTTATTAATCTATCACATTAATATTGCCATGAACTATGGGCAATTCACCAGAGTAGTCTTTCTGGAAGTCCACAGAAAGTCAGCAGAATATGTGCTTAACTTGCTGAATTGTGGATCTGGATAGGCCCTCCAGTCTTCATGTAAAATCTGCAAGGCTGTGACTACAGGGAAGTCTGCCACACTTGTATTTAGATTCAGCCAAAGACTGTACACTTACGTGACGTAGCCCTTCTCTTATTTCCTGATGATAATGATGAATATACAAAAAACAACACTGCCCTTTATATCTCCTGCTGAATTCTCTAACATCAGGCAGTGATCAGCCAGGGTTTGAGTTTTCACAGAATCCTCTTGGTCAAAGTGACCAAAGCTTCCTGTGCTTTAGACAAACAACCTATTGAAGAAGTAAGACAAAGCTTCAGTTTTAAATTCTTGTCCCCATGACAAAGCATGTATCAGAATGTGCAGGTAGATTTATTGGGGGCAGCCAGTCATGCAGTCATCCCCCCAGTCATGTAATGAAGCGAATATACAAGCCGAGTGGTCAGAGAGGCCTGGGCTAGTTAATGACAACCAATATCACCAAGCCCAGTGACGAGGAAGGCTTGAAATATTTGCTCAGGAGACTTGCCGGGGGTTTCAATCTCACCACAAATCCATTTATATGTTTGCCCGCTGATTTATGGCCTTATTTTAACTGTCTTCTACATGCAAATGCGCGGCGACCGCTAAAGAAATATACATAATGTGATTCTCAGGGTCATCCCTCCAGCCTGTCAAGTTGAGGAGGTAGGTGGTATGTGTGGAAGCAGGGTGCGGGGGCGGGGGGGTCGAAAAGATTCAGGGAATTATACTTTCGGTGGGGGGTGGGGGTAAGCTGGCCGTCCAGTTCCCCGGCCTCATATGAATAAAGCCCCCATTAGGCCTTGGGCAGATATTCATCATCCCCTTCCTCACCACTATCATTATCCCCACATATAGATTCCCACAAGCCATGAGGTGTGTCATCCAGTGGTGCAGATGGTAAAGCACCAGCGGGACTGTAATTTAATTACATTTGAAAATGTGCAATGGTTTCTATAAATGTATACTTATCCCAAGCTTAGCACGGCTAATAAGTAACTATTTGATTATCTCTATTTCTGTTCGGTGTAATTAGAACTCTATCATGTCTAATTTAGAATTAAATTGATTACATCTTAAATGTGTGATCCAGCCATTTCTCCTTGTCCAGCTGCACATTGGAGGTCTTCACTTCAGTCTTACAAAGGATATACTGATTTCAAAATGATTCCCGGGCGGGCAATTATGATCATATATCCTGACACGTGAAGAGCAACTTTATTAAAGATATCTGTCATGGCGGCTCCTCCACCAGTCTCCCTGCGTGGACATGACAAAGTAGATTCATCAATTAAGGCCCAGCAACTGCATTAGGCGGGGTATTAGACTGCCTTTACATTTTCTTTCACATTATTTCACACATTTTTCACATGGGGGTGTATGTTAATAAGGATGCTCAGGCAGGGCTACCATGCACTGGTGAAAAGTGCAGAAACTCTGGCTTCAACACATCACATCTCTCTGCAAATGGAGCAGTGGAAAGCTGCTGTTTAGCACTTGTCATTTAGACATTTCTTACTTGGATTCTTACTTGCTAAACTTGATTAAACACACGTCTTTTTCATAGATGTGTAAATCTGAAATCTTGGATTTACCTAGTAGAGATGTACTTTTCTGAAAATCAAACTGGTATATCTGAAATCTGATGGCATTGAAGGGAAAGCTTTTCTCACACTCTTTCTTACTTTCTGTTGAACTGTTGCAGTATCTCTGCAAATCAGTAAGCTGTGGTTGTCATACTGGTTTTCAGTACAGATACAAAAAGTAGAAAAAGAAAAAAATCTAAGTCTGTTTGATGCATGTGAAACTAGCTTTCTTTAATAAGAAGTAAAAATGACTCCCAAGCACTACACTTAAGCACAACTCTGAGGTGCTTCACTCAAGTATTTCATTTTTATGCTTTTTCTACTTCACTACGTACAAGGGAAATATTGTACTTTTTACTGCACTACATTTATTTGATAGCTGTATTTAGTCGTTACTTTGCAGAGAAAGATTTTACTTATAGAAAAATCTACGATCTGTTTATAAAACACAACATTGTAAGGGCTTGCATGTGACCAATAAATGTGGAGTTGAACTAAAATTACTGAAATGTTGCTGAAAAGACAAAGAAGTGATGAGGAGGTGAAGCAAATATATCAGCCATTACCAAAGTCAAGAAAAGCCCGCCTCGCTGTGTGGTCACTGTCAGCGCAGCAGGAGACACTGGTGTGCTTAAAGTCTCTGGGAACATTCGGCTTCATGGTAATATTCACTTTGGCTCATTTTGCTGCTACTTCTCAATATCAATTCTCAATTCTCAAATCAAATATGTTTTTTTTTTTTCTTCTACTTCCAAAAGGCATGAGAGAAAAAGTTCCAGAACCAATGCGTTTGACTAATTAGCAACAACACTGATTTGTTGGTTACATGTTGATACACGAGTAATAATCAAATAATCTAACAAACAGTGGTCCAAAACACCCTGAAAATTGTTATTCATTGGACCACTCTATGACATAACTAATATGGCCTTATTAGTTTTACAGTATATGAGGTGTTTGCTAACAATTGCTTCTTCACACATCAAGCAAACACAGAGCATCATATCATATATATGACCGTGAGTCATGTTTGTGGCCCTCAACGTGTCAGTCGAACATTCACCCTCGTTTTTAGCTTTTGGCTCAGTTTTCAGTCTACACCAGGAAAGCTGCTCAGTGCTCCACAAAGTGCACCAGCTAGTCACCGACAGTGTCTGTGTGCTGTTTGGGAGTGAGCAGGAAGTCTACAGGAGCTTTATCTGAACAGTTTTATTTTCATTCAAACAGCTGCCAGTTGCTGCTTGAAATGATGTTGACGAGACCAGAGAGACTGATCCAAAAGCTGAACCAAACCCAAAACAATGAGCTGATAGCATCGCGGGAGCTCTTCAGAGTTGAGCAGAACTGGAGAATTGGTAATTATTCTCGTGGTAATCTGCACTACGAGTGGCCCCGTTCACATTACACATAGTCATTTGATGCATTGTTCATATTAAATTATTGATGAATGCAGTTTGAAGTAAAAATTTGAACTCAGGCCTTTTACTTGTAATGGAGTAATTTTACATTATGTGTTATTACTTTCACTGTAACATTTTTACCAGTCATGCCCTTACACTATGAAGTAATGCTAGTTACAAAAGATAATTATTAATACAATTTAATACAGTTAAATATGATGTTTTACTGGTCAGAAAGCCTAGACGGTTTTACATCTCAGTATAATCTTCAGTATTTTAAGATTATTTTCTTTCTTTTCATAATACAAATGGAATTCTCTGTTGCTTTAACTGGCCAAGCCAAGTCATCCAGATATGGCTCATTTAAATGAAGAATCTCAAAGCAAATCTCTGTTTTTAGCCCATTCCTTTTTCCCTTTGAGAAATTAACCATTCTACTCACTGCATAAATTTTCAGGTTTTGCCTGTGCGACACTTGGGGGTGTTGAATTTTTTATAGCAAAAACGGTCTAATAATTGTTGAACAGATGTAAGTGTTGGAGAGTGGGCTCTGTCGGAGCTCATAAAATGGAATTAGCATGTTAACCCTGGCTATGCCTGGGAATGAGAGGGGAGGGGCGACAGCAGCGTAAAGGAGAAGAGGAGAGAGATGTACTGACTGAAATGGACGCCTTGGTTGGGATTAATAAGAGGGATTGGTGCACTGGGCAGCCTAGGAGGCGAGCAGCCATGGGACCCAGGAATTGGAAAGGGATCTAAGTGATATCCCATAAGCACTGAACATACATGTGCTCTGTATGTATGATAATATTCATCCTTTTTCCATGCATGTAATGATCTCAGCCTTCCCTGTCACCCAGGAGTCTCATGGCTAAAGTTTGGAGAATTGAATCGAAATCTGAAGAAAAGAAACGGTAGTCATGGTGGGTTGTGTCTCCACTCACATGCAGATTTCTACACCTAATTCAGGATCATCATAGTATTCATAGTACTGGATTTGCTTTGTCCCCGGACCTGGAAATTTCGTGAAATATGTTGTTACGGGAAGAATATTGAAACTACAAGCTGATCAAGTGGAAAAAAAAAACAAAATCTTATGTAGATGCAAAGAAAAACAAACAGCAGCCTCCAGGGCTGAAAAATGAAGCTAACACAGAAGTGCTAAAAACTGCACTTCCTCAAATGGACACTTCAGTTCCAAAGGCTGGCTTTGTTTTGTTAACCAATCTGAAGATACAGAAAGTTCTCATGCATATATTTCATGTTCTGTTTAACTGTTTCAGTATATGCGTGTTTGGTGCTGATTTAGAAGAGATGCTACATTAAATAGATTCATTTGTGAATGTGTTTAATGGAGTAAAATGAGAGATACATTTAATAGTTACTCACTGTAAGGTTGTGTGTTAATGTATTGATGAAAGTGTTGAACTATGGACATATCAGAACAAATTGTTTTTGTTCTACTGGGCAATATGAACTCAGGTGCAACTGAAGAACAAGAACACTTGTTCATCTTATGGACATTCATGTTGTTTATTTCACAGTGGCATCATCTTTTGCACATATTTCCTCTTCTAAGTTATAGAACTCGCTGTATGACGGGTTCTGGGAGATGGCCACCCAAGACCAGGACAAGCGGCATGATGGTGCTGGATCAGGGGATAGCAGCTCACTGAGCTGTTAACATCTCATGCAACACCATGGTTTCCCAAAAAATCCCAAAACACAAAACTGCATACAAACACAGAAAATACCAACAAATTCAAACTGACTGGCTGATCAGTGAGATCAAAGTTCAGCCCGACTCTGGGCATTTCACTTTCCTTCACCCACATGTCAAGATGCAGTGTGAGAAATGTGTTATTTTCTGTTTTTCACAACATCTGTGCTGGTCGTTGGTATTTAAATAAACAAGTGTCTGTGGCTTGAAAATGGATGGTGTTTACAGTCTTTTGGAGTGGATACCGCTGGGTCTCTGGCGTGTTACTGGCATCACTCGACTTGCTTGATCTGGTCCGTCTCGGCAGTCCCCGGCTGGCTGAATAATTTAACACTGACCCGCGTCTGACAGGCCTGAAGTTTGACCTCAAGATTTGTTTTAACTGCGAGGGCTCAAAGTAAACGCTACACGACTCTCGGCACGGCATGGAAACTTGTGTATCCCTCATGTTTATGTAATGTTGAACATACCCCCCTTTTTCAACCCTCTTGCCTCTCCTCACTTGCTACACAATCTCAGATCTGCTTCATCTCCTCTGCTGGCCCGTTGTGGGACTTCTAATGCCTTTCAGGCATCAAATTTTGGTCAGTTTTTAGAGTTTGTTTTGTGACGTTTGATCTCCTTGTGCTAATTGAGCATCCTATGCTAACAGCTCTAGCCTCGCAAAAGGAATACTTCTTCAAATTGATCACATCCATTCATGCCACCTCACACTTCTTCTTCCAACAATTACGGCACCATTTATTCCAGGCCCCTGAAAGGCCTCCTGTACCTTGATGAAGCCCTTTAATAAAAGCTCATTAATACTTTGTATGATATAAATTCACTAGCTGTTAATTACATTTGCCTGTGAATAATTTACAGTCTGAAAATAAATTGATAGTACAGCAGTCCATTGGAGCTGCACAAAAAGACAGGAGGCCGCTTTGATTCAAATGGTGTGTGCGTTGTGTTTGCACCTCCCACAGAATACACAATTGCCTCTGATGAGCCCAATCATCCCCCTTGTGCTACTGTATTAGACGAGGGCCATCAAGAGCTAACTGATCCACTGTAACCCATGTATGCAGCTGCGCAGTGACATCATATCAATATTTAAAATCTTTCTTATGCATGTATTCCGGCTTGTCCGACTTCATTAAGGCCATTCCTCATCCCTCAGGCTGGGACACGTTCCCTCCGGAGCGCTCAGATGAAGGCTGGGAAGAGATGCCACCGCTGCTCAGAATTTTCTCATGTATGTGCTCCCCTGTTAATATCTGTGTCCATTACAAGGAAGAGAGTACCACAAAGTGTACACATCCTGAGCTTGCATTGTGCTCATCTATGGGCTTATGCTAAACCGTTTATGTACATGGACCATACACTACCGCAATCCTTCTTACTGCTTTAGACCATTTTCGAATATTGTAACTATCTGTGTTCAAGCTTCTTATTTTGAGAAATGAGCAAACGCTCAAACAGATTGCATGCTTCCAGGGCTGCACATTAACTTGTTTTTGCAAATAATGATACTAAGGAGGTTCAATGTTTAGCACGGGCCACAGAATTCTAACATGGCATTAAAACACGCTACCTCTTGCTATAATAAACATATATATGTACTTTCAAGGAGCAGTACAAAATTGGCCACAGCTGCTGTCTGTGAGCAGACGTCACTTAATAAAATGACTCGTTATATAAGAGTTGCTCAAATATTTTCTGAAGAACAAAAGCTGTTGTCCCTCATCAAAAGTTAGCCAAGAGAAATCCTTTGTCAGCTCGGTGTCACGATGGTAAGTTGTCCCTCTCATTTCAGCCTTATTTTAACTTGCATTTGTTTCTGATCACAACTAGTTATCCTTATTTTAAGCTGACATAAAGCCAAGTGACTGTCGTGACACTAAGTTAAGCTAGTGTATGCCAGGTAAAGTAAAAACAAAGATGACAGACTGTCTGACGCGTTAAACTGGTAAGTTACCATTACAATGACGCTTTAGCTTTATGCTACTTTATCATTACTGACTCTAACCAAAAATGTTTTAGGTTGACAACCCAATGATATATGAATTACAATGTACTCTGATGTGTTATCAAGAATTTTGCATTACTCAATCTTGCCCATTATTTTGTTACACTGGGACACCTTGTTGTGTTTTTTTGCGCTTACTTTTACGTCCCTCCTATAAACAGACAACAAAAGCATTCATTTGATTACTCCTGATTTATTTCTCCTGACAAAACAGATACAGCTGCATTAATTGATTCACTGACGTTAATAATGAGAACCAAAACAGTGAAGCTCTGGGCCGGAAAACCAGAGCAATGAGCAGACAGAGGCTGACAAGCTCTGTGGAGTTGAGGGTAGCTGCAGACATGGTTGATAATATTATCTCTGGATTCCTATGATTTTACATATACAAAAACTGTGATTAGTGCAACTTTGAATATGTGGCTGATGTTACTGTCTTGGCTAATTAAGAAAGAAAAATTAAAAATATAATTATATCTAATAAGTTAAAAGTTCAAAAAATGATGAATAGGTTGGAAATTCAAGACAGGTTATCAATGTTTAAAGTAATGTATCCACACTATTTTCCTTCTTTTAACCACTGTACTCTCTGTTTTTAGCCTTGCCTCCTTCACATGTCATTTCTGGCTACAAGATTTGCTTTTCCCACCGCTTTAGATCAAGTGTATGTTTTGGCATGTTTCATTCACCATGTCCTCTGAACATACCAGCCATGCTTTTCATCTATTCTTTAGACAGTGTTTATAATGCAAATATATCACAAAAACCCAAAACAGCAAGATCAAAAATATATCTGACAATAACACACATTAATTCATATTTGTGAATATTATTTTGTCTTTTCATTTCCTGTTCGGGCTGAGTGATGGCTCATGTCGAGCTGTGAGACCTGCTCCATAAGCCGGTCAAAGGCGGACAGAAATGAAACTACAGCCTATATTGGAGAAAAAAAAAACGTGGTTGGCCAGAACAGTGTTGCGTTTTACGCAGCACTTATAATCTGCTGGCGGACTAACAGCTCCCATTAAATCCACCCGCAGTCCTCTATTCAGGGGCTAATTGATACCAAGGCCTGGGTTTGTCAAGGCAATTATTAGCATGTGCTTAAAATGGCTAGTGATGGTCTTTGTGGCAAACTGAAACAGCGGGGGGGTATTTTACTTTTAAAGGCATGGCACAGTTAATAATAGGTAGAAAAAATTATCACTGTGTCACATTGGCAAAAGATGACATTAATATGGGAATTTTCAATTTCACCATTCATTAGAGTCCCAGATTTCAAAGAAAGAGGTATTGGAGAGTTAATTTGAAAGGCATTAGAGTGTGTGTGTGTGTGTGTGTGTGTGTGTGTGTGTGTGTGTGTGTGTGCGCGCGCAAGTAATTAACACTATACAAACAAATGACTCCATGATCAGATCTTAGAATCCATGATACCTCAACTCATTTCTGAAAGAGCAACTTGCAGGTTGGAAATGATTTTTCCAAACAATACAGATCTATACACACTGCAGTGTCCTCTGGTGTCATAAGGGAAACCAGCCAAGTTTGGCAATAAGAGTTTAGCTGCACCATGAATATCACCCCAGTTACTGCTTCCAAACCTACAACTTCAGCACTGCATATGTTCAAGATGGAATCTGATCTGAAATCAGGCAGAAATGAAGTTTTCCATGTCATTTTCCTCAGGTGTATTCTGCCAACATTATTTATATCTCTCTGTCACATAATGTTAGGTTAGTTTTTCCCATAAATTGGATGTATTTGCAGTTAAGAAGTAACCTCAGAGCCCTGTGGTGTATAAAGTATTTGTTGTGAGGAGCTACATAATGTCCTAGCCTGTGCATGCAGCACAGGATGTAACGTTCATGTAAGCACTTACATTAATATGGGGTGGAAAGTACAATATCAAACAACAGACTCTTTCACGTCTTCATAGTCAGGGTGTTCAGTTAAGCGAGTTCTTCATATCGCTGTTTAAACAGTGAAGTGTCACAGTGGTCATCATGACACGTCTTCCTGTGGACACCTGATGCTGCTGTGTTGCCTTCAGGTTGAATGACATTTTGCCAGGCAAGAACTTCTTGTTCTGAAGGGTTCAGGAACACCAGAGCTTCATAAAGTCACTCAGTTGATCCGTTGGTGAGGCTTCTTAACAACTTTTAGCCAAAGCCCCAACTGTTCTTCATCTCTGTGGTGAGGGCTAATCGTAGGGGCTCCCCCAGCATTGTGCTCAGAACGACAGCAAAACAAGAGCATTTCCCATAATGTTGAACTATTACTTTAAGATGTTATACAGGGGAGAGCAGTTTGCAGCTTGTGAGAGGGTATAATACCTTACTGTCTGTTGACTTCAGTAAAGTCAGATAGGCCTATTAGCTTGTGGCTAACCAAATAAATAAGCTAAGGAAGAGAAGAAAGCATGTCTAGGTCTGAGCAAAGGAAAATAGACAGAAATTCAAATTCTGAAAGTAATCCTTTAATACACTCTGACTTCATGCAGTACATGTTTGTGTTTTTTCCCCTCCTTGTTGCTTCTTCTTCTTCTACTCCCTCTTTCTGTAGCTGCTGTGTAGCATCTGTCCTACAGTGGAAATGGTCAACAAAGTCATTTGAGTGAAAGATGAGGAGTATCAGGGCTAATCACTGCCTGGAATAGTGGCTGGTTTATAAGCCAACTGATAGAGGAGGCGAGTGAATGGGTGATAGAGAGGTAAGAAGGGAGGGAGAGAAGGATGAGGACCAGGGATGATACCCACATGAAATAGAGCAAAGCCCATCACAATGCACTAAGAGGCGAGTCAGCACAGCTGCCATCGGCATTTTGTTTAGGATTTGTTGTATTTTTTTTTTTCTACCACCACACAGCATCATTTTTTTTTCTTCCTTTCACTCTCTGAAACATATAAAGCACACTCCCACCTGGACCTCATTCACCAGCCAAAGGCATTTATCTATGAGTCTTCACACACATTTGCATCAGAATTACCTCCAGAGGTACTGATGTTAAACTCTCAAACCACTGATTCTGCTGATCACTTAAGCCCCGAGCTTATCTGGGTTATTATAATTTTTTGGAGGGATTTATAAAATCATATTTCATGAGGGAATGTTGAACGGCAGACCATTCCCAAGGTGTTATTTCCAACATGCACACACACTGACACACACCCTTGTTTACCTATTTGGTGGCTTGGCATTGTGGAATGAAGCACGTATCTTTCTGCAAATCCGCTTTGGCTCCGTTTATGGATACTTCTGTAAATTGCCTCGTTGCAGATCACGCTCAAAGTTTGGAAAGTTGATCAGTAATTCAACTTTAATTTGCAGTGTGGAAACTGAAAACTGAAGTGAACTAATGAAATAGGTCACACAGGCTCGTTTTTCAGTGCAGGCAATATGTGAGTTGATACAGTGATAATAAAGATGTCAATATGTATTTTGATATATTATGGGAAATTTCAAATATTTAGAATACATCCAACAAAGATATTGCACTCAAATGTAGAAGAAAAGAGACACTCTGATGTTACTGTAACCTACAGAAAAAAATATTTCAAGCTACAGGAAGTAGAGGGGATGCAAGAAAGCGAGATTAGATTTTTGTGTCACCAACTCCCACAACCCCCAAACCATGAAGAAGATAAGGAAGCAGGTGCTCAGTTTGTTTTCAGGAAGTTCATATCATGAACAGGACTTGCAGTGATGCTGGGAGAAGAAACAAGAAAAGCAGGCCTTCCATTTTTCACTTGCCTTGGTGGTTAAAATTACCTGTACCAGCACTTCACTTGTGAATTGTGAAGCATTATCCCCATTCTGTACAGATAGCTTCTTAGAGAATCTGATAGATGAATGCTCACACTGTAAACTATTGTCTCAGTCCACAATTTGAACTTCCATTCAACTCTGTGCATCAAGTAAAGGAAAGAGGCACTTAGACTGGATGTCTTTTCAAAGAGCGCACGATTCTTAATGGCCGTCATATGTTTTTCCCTCCTTTTGTGAGGCATTCCGTGTCATTTTCACTTAAGTGTGCATTGCCTATTTGTCTTTTCAGAGTCAGGCAATTTATATCCCCCCCAGCTTTTATGCAAACTCGCCGTAACTGAGCTTTTTCCCTTTGAATTTGACATTTTTATGGTTATAATTTTGCCACTTTAAAGGCTAGCGAAGTTGCCCCACAGGGCTTCCAGGCTCTTATCTTTTGTGTTCTGTTGTAATGTCCAGGAAAGCAGATATGTTCTTTCTTTGATTATTTTACATGCCCAGAAAATTTATTATAATTTTTCTTTTTTAGGGGGTGGAGGAGAATTTGAGTCCACATGGGTGACAATTTTACTCATTTGGACCAGTATTAGCCAAGTTGCTGGTCTTTTAACCATGACGGTGAAGGTCTTAACAAAATAGTTATTCTAACTTGGGATGTGCTGATCCAGTCTGGCGGATCAATGTTGCTACAGACCTTATTAAGAGGTATTACCACACCCCCATTTATCAGTATTCAGCCACTCATTCACTATTTAGCAGCAGAGCAATCCCTGGCTTAATGTGACCTTACATAAAAACCATCCCAATGAGTTTCATACACGTTTTGAATTTGTGAAAAAGACAGCACTCGTAACAGCACACAAATCTGTATCAGGAGAAAAAAGGTTGAATCAGAACATCCCTAATTTTAACCAAAACCATGCTCTTTCCCTAATCCTAACAAAGAACTTATTGTGCC
The DNA here is from genome assembly GCA_037975065.1 of Chaetodon trifasciatus. NCBI lineage: Eukaryota > Metazoa > Chordata > Actinopteri > Chaetodontiformes > Chaetodontidae > Chaetodon > Chaetodon trifasciatus. The sequence continues at coordinate 4,632,055 of JBBMOE010000044.1, forward strand.
TAAACCTCACCAAACCTTAACCACAGCAGTCACAGAGGAAGTCATATGAAGTCCAATGAATCCTTTTTGCAACAGTGATCTGTAAATGTTTTGGAACACTGAGGGGCGGCAGAGCTCAGTCAACCAGTCAGACAATCAGACAGGTTGTGAACAATCCAACAGTTTCTCCAGATTATCACTTTATTTGGAGAAGTAGGTCTTTAAACTAGGATACATCCAATAAATAGTTTTGGTAATAATCATGCATGTCACCTTCTTTTGTCTGAGAGTTTGACTAACTTGGGGATTTGTTTTGTTTCCTCATCTGACTGCTGCTGTTTATTTCCCTGTCTCTCTTTTTTTGTTGCCGATGTCACCATGTTCCCAGATCTGGACAATTAGCTTGAGAGGACATTGTTAGTGTGACTGATATGATGAAAACTATGATCAGGTTGTAATTAACCCAGGTTATTAAGTGTGTGTCATCTGTAATTAAGTTTCAGGAATCTAACCTCTTACAGTCCTTTGCTTTCTGTTTCTTTTGAATAAGATATCCGTGCCTCATGTGGGCGTCTCTGTTGGACTGCTGCTGTCTGTAATGATGTCACATATGGCTAAACTACGTATTCTGAACATGCTCAAGGAAATGTCTCTTCACTGACACACATGACACCATGGAGGTGAGTCCACCCTCCCCAATGTGACACCCACCCCCCCATCCCCATCCTGTCCCATCCTCCTGGGCTCTCCTGCACAATTAAAAATGCATCAGGGAACGGATTAGATGCACGATCCCCGGCTCTACTGATCCAGAGGGTGAAGCTGTCATGAAAATCCTCTCCCCTTGCTCCTCCCTCCATTCCTGTGGACTCCTCCTCCACCCTCAGCACACACTCAGTCACCTCTTTTATTTACTGCTCCTCCCTCAGCAGACTCATCCCTCACCTGTCCTTTGGGTTGAGGAGCATTTTTCTCCCTCCTCCCTCCCTTGTTGTCTCAAGGGTGAGGTATTCCTTCCATTCTTTCTCCCATTCCCTCACTCTTTCTCTTTCCTGTCTGCAGCAGCATGCATGGCTTTCTGTCCGCCTGACACAGATCTGTTCACATGTAATCCATCTTTACCAGTCCTTCGCTTGCTATACTTGCCAGCAGTGGTGGACCAGCACACACAAAGTCATGATGCACATATGGTGAAACAGTTCCAAATCCTTATTTAGATTAAAATACTTTTATTATGTGACTCAGATTAAAGAGCTTTTGCTGCTTTTTTTCCGAACATGGGGGCACCTGACTCCACCAGTGCTTGCCAGCAGGATGAAGCAGCACTGGATTAGATTGAGGGGAAAAATTCTGAAAGATTCTGATGCAGGTGCAGTAGACAGAACATTTACAGTAGTTCAACAATGAAGACAACGGGACTGTGAGAGTGTAAAATAAAACCTGGCCTTTAAAACACAGGACTGAAGCTTACTCTTCATCATTTATCATTAGTATAATCAAACACTAACACTTATTTGGGTTCAGTCTTGGCTGACTTGCTGCACAATCCAGATGTGGACTGATGTCTGGACTTTGAGAACCACTGTTTTAGGGTCTCTATGAGCCCTTCTTACATGTGGTTAATGTTGTGAAACAGTTGCAGTTTGTCACCAAATGGCAGCAAAAATACTTTGTTAGACTTAGGAAGAGTGGGGGGTTAAAATAAGCAAGTTTACATTGGTGATGTATGTTAAGTATGTTACGCAAGTTCACTCATGTTCATCACCACTAATAGAAAAATCTGTGTAACGCATTGGGAATTGTTTAGAATTGGAAAATCTAAATATATGCACTTTAACCCATCCACCTGCTCTCCATACATTACTTCCTAACACACTATCTCAGTGCACACACACACACACACACACACACACACACACACACACACACACACACACACACAAAAATTCTTTCACTTTAGGCTCCTATTATTTGCATTCTAATATTCACTTCATGAAACTTTGCTTTTCACATTTGTGCTTACAATTTATCATTTAGTATTTCATCACCTAAAGCTTCACTGTCTAAATGTTGAAGCAGGAAAATACTCCACAGGTTAACACCCGAGTGGGAAAATATTCACCCCTGCAGAAAAAAGGGAGCCCTCACTTCCATCTTAATGTAATGCTTGTAGACGCTCTATTTTCTTACCACCTTTCCTCATGGAAGGAAGGAAGAAAGACGCAGCATCAGGTGAGGGCAGTCGTCCAGGGGGTGACTGGACGTTGGGGCAAAAGGCTCACCTTTTCCCACCAACACTTTATCTCGATTCAGTGTTTGAGTGAGCCGACCAATGAGTGAAGGACTGACTCCACCCCCCCACGCTTCCTCCACTCCCTTTGACATTCACTCTGCGCTCCAACTCCATCAGGTCCCAGCTCTGAGAAAATTTGCATGTCTTTGAATGTGATGCTTGGAAAAAAAAAAGAGCAGGGAAGAAGGAAGAGAAGAAAAAAGGAAGATGGGGAGGGCGGCAGAGGAGGAAGTAGGAGGAAGGAGGGAGGGGAGAAGGAAAGGGGGAATTTGGGTGGGGTACGTGTGTGTGTATGTGTCTGTGTGTGGAAGGGAGCGGGGAGGGGGGAGCTAGGCACTAGATTAAATTTTGCCGTCTAGAAAATGAGAAAAAAGGGCCCCCTCTATCTCCGGGAGTCTACTGGGGAGATCTTTATTCTGATTCTTGTTAGAATTGTTTATCACTGTGACAGAGCAGGCCGGGGTGGAGATAAAGGCAGTGCTCCATCACAGCGTTGACAGTGGTAGGACACGCGCTGGAATGAAAGGAGCCAGGGAAATATTATTAATAGATGCTGACTTGATTTGCCTCGATTGCACGTCAAGAAGTGGGGGCCAGGGCTTGATTGCAGCCCTATGAAGTTCTGTCCAAAAGGGAAGCTATTTTTCATTAAGTGATAGAAGTCTCCTCTCTCTCTGTCTCCTCCTTTTTTTTCTGCTACTGCTCTCCCCTTATGCCTTGCTTTCCAAGGAGCTGATAACTTATGCAGTTTATTCTAAGCATGCTGATTTGTGTCAGTGCAGCAGAGAGGAAGAGGAGCGGATGAAGAGATGGAGGGAAAATGGGATAAAAAAAATGGGACTTATCTCACCTTTCACAATGTAGCCCATCTTGCTGGTATAATACTAGTTTTTGGTAAAAAGGTAAAACCCCGGCGTTCACAATTGGGCTATCACCGCCATCTATACACTCATGCAGAGCTGCAGCACCAGCAATCCACCACAGAAGCGCCTGCAAAACTCCCCTCCATCCCTCCTCTCTTTCTCCTGACAACAGATAAAAAAGAGGTATATAAAATGTGATTACACAGGCAACATGTTCATAGGCACTGATACGCCTGGGCACACTTTATTTTTAGACTGTTGCATTACTAATGGATATACAGGAAGATGAGGATTTACACCCACCCACGTACAATGCAGGCAGATATGAGCAAGCAGAGTCTATGCATCACATTTTATGAGAACCCCCCCTTCTCTATCACTAAAAAAGGGGCAAAGAAGAAATTGATTCACAGAAGGGAGAAATGCTGCTTTTTTGTGTTGTATACAAACTTGTGAGGCAGAATTTAAGACGTACATTGGAAAGCTGGTTGTATTCTTTGCGACAGCCGATAAGAGTGTCTATGCATGTGTGTGCATGTGTATATGTTTGTCTCTCCGAAAGAATTTCCAGGCTGAAGGACGACCAGAACCAAGAGAGACGACACCTGCTCCCACTGGACTGCAGGGCCGAATGACGAGTGTGTGTTTACCTGTGTGGGTGTCTGTGTGTAGCAGAGACAGATGGACGAGCCTGAAGCAGGGTGAGTGTCTGCGAGACTTTTGTTGTTGTTGTTTTTTTTTTTCAATTTTATCAGTTATCAGTGTAAGGTAAAAAAAAAAAAAAAATCTGCACCTCCATTCCTCCCTTTGCTTGCCCACAACTCTTTTTTTCTTTCTTTCTTTCTACCTCTTGCTTTTCTCATGTGTAATTAAGTCCGCTGCAGTTAATTTATGCACTGATATCTCCAGTTGCTGGCATTCCTGTGAAAATCCTCAAAAACACTGTGAGGGTTTCTTTAATTGGATTCTATTGGCAGCACACTGTTTCACTGCTAACATTTACCGTATGAAATTTTTAGATTGGCAAATATTTCCGCAAATGCATGATATGGGGTTCTTTTTTTACCTTCTACATGTGACATTTGCTGATATTTTCAGTTTATTTTAAACAATGGATGCTTGTCAAATATTATCTTTTTTTATCTGCACATTTAATTTTCTGCAGGTAGATATGAGAGAAGAAAAGCTTGGGTGGATGAAATTGCTGAAGAAAAAGCTAGATGTCAGACTGCTTTGGAATGACTTTTAATGCCGTTATTGTTTTATGATAATAAATTGCTAATAATATGTATTGATTGGTGATGTTTTAAGCTGAAAAGCCTCTGTGTCTCTGTCTGTGTGTGCATGCAGGGAAGTGGGATTTCATTTAGCCCATTTAAATCTGAACTAATTCACTAAGAGCGCAAATGGGCTTGTTCTGTTAACTGGGGTCAACCGTTTCAAATGAGCTATTAATCGACTGCTGGAAGTGACAAATCTTGGAGTGCAATTCAAGAGCCTCTTTAGGTGTGACTCTCTCTCCCGTGCACCCTAATAACTCTCCAGATATGTGAGAATACTATTAATTACGCCAGTTAATGCGGCCGTGCCACACCCCATGCTCCGAGGAGGTTGACTTATTTCCTCCTCTGATTCTCCGAAGTAGGTGGTGACTTCCATTCCCAGGAACAATGGACAAATATTCATCAAATGTCTCATTCGATTTTTCCCGCCATCATTTTCCTTCTTCCTCTCTCTCCCCTCATCCCTTCTTCTAAAATATGTCTTGCCAAATTGCTGCAGACACATCTGCATATTTGGTCTCCTGTAAAATATTTGATTGCTCCTTCCATTAACTTTGACAGTGTGTGTTAAGGCTTTGTGGCATATAGGATATCTCTCTCTCTCAGTAGTGAAGAGATTGAATAATTGAAGTGCCTTTGCAGAAGTCAAAAAGAAGATTATTATCTTGGATTGTCAGGCAGAGAATGCAATATATGTGCAAAAAAAAAAAATGGAAAGAGCGGCTGTTTATTAGCCTTACATCATCAGCTAAAACAATGTACACACTACATCTTTTTGTGCATTGTGCTTCAGCAACATCAGAGCAGGACAGCTGTTAATCTGCCATGCAGTCAGATGCTGCAGGTAGGCGTGCATTTAGCCATTTTTCTGTCTCACAAGTAGGAGTTTGCAGTTTGAGGTCAGCTGAAAAAAAAAAAAAAAAAAAAAAACTTAAGAAACACTTCAGCTGCTCTTGCTGATTGTTTCTTTTCTTTTCTTTTTTTCTTATGTACCTGGAAAACTAAACGCTGATGAGGGAATGTGTGTTGTTGCCGCTCCTCCAGCATGGTCAATTTATGCTGCAGCGCTATTAAGAGAATTTGCCCCCGAGAAGCTCCCATTTGATTGTGAAATGGCTAAATTGTGTGAGGAGTGTTTCCAGCATCTGGTTATTAGGTGGCTGTATTCATTATGTGTTATTGTTGCCCCCCCTCTGTGATCAAAAGTGGAATCTGGTTGTAATTCTTTCTGTGGGTACAAAGCATATTCGGAGGAGGAAAACACAGAACACAAAGAGAAAGAAAGCATGTGTTTTTGTGGTTTAACTTACCTGAAGCAGGGACTTCCAGATGACTTTCATGAATTCAGCATTTGCCTGCAAGACACATTTACAATTAGACCAGATTTTTTCATTTCTTTTATTACCCCAAAACTTTCTAAACCATTGAAATATTTTGTTTTTGTGAAAGCAGCATATGAAAATATAAATGAAGCTAAACCACGCACCTGCCATCTAACAATAAGCTCACAATTAGAAAGAACAGCAGAGTCAAATCAAGATAAAGGTCACTGATGACCTTGCTATGCCCACAATGAGCAAACGGAAAAGTTGCTTACTTTGCAATAAATGAGGTAATTACAAAAAAAAAACAACTTAAAAATAGGTAAAACAAGTTCTGCTAAATGTTAACTAGTACTAACTGTCAACAGGTAACATAGTGGCTAACATCTAAGTTAAATCAGTTTACCAATCATAAACAAACAGTGGCTACATACAGTTCTAACAGTAAAAAACAGCTGAACTCGTCACACTAAAAGATAACTGGGTGAAAGGAGCACAGTGGCTGTCGCTGCCAGCTTAGCTTCTGACTCTGACATCATCCATGTGTTTTGGTGTGTTAAACTACTTTTATATCACATATTTGAACATATTTAATTAAGATATTAATGATCTGAATGTAAATATGACTAGCTTGGATATAAACTATTTATGTTTTTCCTTTTTTAAAGCTCTGGAGAAAGCAACAAAGGCTTTATTATTTGAAAATAATAAGCAAACAAGCAAACTTTGCTTGTAATGCTAAAAGAACACATTTTATTTTGGGGTACTGTGTTTTCTCCTTGCGTTCACTGACGATTGGCGAAAGGCATTTTTATATTGTGCATTATTATGTATTGTATGGCAAAATCCATGAGTGAATAAATTACTAAACATAGTGACATATGCATACGAGCCATGAATGTGTTTTCCTGCACAGATGATCTCATACGCACAACCTTCATGTAACACTAAACACTGTCTCAGCTTTGCCTGCGTGGAACTGGGCCTGTCCCTGTTAAATGACAGTGAAAGTGAGAAACAACGCTGCACCATTGTTTTTTTTTATAGGATGTAAAGACAGTATTTGTGAGTGATATCAAACAAAGCAATTTTGTCACCACGTTTATGAAAAAGTCAATGATATCTTAATTGTCAAAATGTCTAAAATTGCATATGTAAAAAGGAAGTAAACAGACTTTCACTTATGCATGACACACACTCACACACAAGCAAGCACACTCATAATGATAGCTTCCTGCCCTAATAAGAGGCCATGAAAGGTCAGTGGTTGTAGAAAACAAGGTGCAAAATTCAAACCGCCACCGCTCTTCACATTTTAGCTGTCCCACAAAATGTCACCAGCCCCCTTCCTCTCAACTGGGACAAATTACTGTAGCACTGGGGTGAATATTAGTTTCTTATGGCGGCCTTTTTGTGTCATTCCGTTGAGAGAAAGAGAAAGAGGCGACCTTGTGGGTTTGGCTGATTGTCACCACCCTGAGAAAACCCCGGTCACGAAAGAAAAATCGAAAGAGAAGAAGACGAGGAGGTGGCGGAGGAGGAGGAGGGCTTGTTTTTCTGGTTGTTATCTCCTCACTCTGCTGCAGCTGCCTCGTCGCACCACACAAACACCTGCCGGCCTTCCGCAACACCAAGAGAAAAGTCAATTCTGCCATGCGATAACCTGGCCTCGTCTGTGCAGCAGGAAAAGACACCTTGTGGACATGGTTAAGATGCTATGACACCTCTCTTTCACCGTTTCGCTCAACCACTCACTCCATTTCGGCTTGTTTACTCACTATTTATGATTTTCTTTTTTTTTTCATCTCTGCACACATGCTTTTCTTTCCTCCGCTGCCTTTGATCTGGGCGTTCAGAAGTGTTTTTTTGAAACGCTCCTCTTTTGTTCCCCCTCGGTCCCGTCTTTTTTCCTCCGAGCAGCTTCTTCAGAGGAGTAGAACCGTCCAATTCTGTCACATTTCTCTGTCGTCTTTGTGTATGTTTGTGCTGGAGTGTGTCTCTGTGTGTCTGCTGTACTGTGCAGGCCTTTGCAAAACGGCAGAGAAATCGACTACACAATAGCCTTGTGACTTTACAATAGCTGCTGTGGCATTATCTTGACAGCGAAGGAGAGGCCCCTTTTGTCTATGGCGGGCGTCGTTGGCAAAGGGCTCTGTGTCCAACAGCTTGGCTTCCCTGTGAAGGACTTGGCGTACTACAGAAGGTGGCGGATGAATGCTTGAATTTTGTTTGACATATGTGACATACCACCCTTGGAAAATATAAGTTGGTAATAACAGAGGAAGCAGTGGATGAGGTCAAATGGCCTTTAGCTGATCCTTGAACTCAATGGCTGAAGCTCTTCAGAGCACCAGGTCTATGAGAGCCCTTGCAGCATGTACCGTCAACCCTCATTATGTGCTCCGTCTCTGAAAATAGCCAACAGTAAAAGCTCCACTCAGAGAGAGGGAAAAGATGGTTCACACTCAGCAGCAATAGGCAGTGGGCTTTAGCCTTCCATTGAACCTTATCTTACCTTCGATGTAATAGAGGTGATTCTGTGTGTCAAATCATAAAACCTGCAAATAAACTTACCTTAAAGTCTCATAGTCTTTGTAGTTTGGCCCAATTTTTATTACATTTATTGAAAATCAATTTTTAGCAGTCAGTTGCTGAGATCTCAGAACGTGGTGACAGACTGGCCAAAGTTATTTGAAAGACAAAATAAAGGCAAAAATGATGTCCCAAAAGGTTGGCGCATTGTAAAGCTCCTTTGAGAGACTTCAGGATGGTACCACTACTGGTCAAGAAATAGTCCAGCATACAGGTGACTGTGAAACCACAATTTAATTTTCAAACTTTTTCCATTTTTGCACGGATTAGATAAATGTAACATGGTGATCAGTGAGCTTAAGGGGAGGTTATCTTTGGACAGAGTCAGGCGAGCTGTTTCCCCCTGTTTCCAGGCTTCTTGTCAGGGCTAACCAGCTGCTGGTTGAAGCCTTATGTTCAACAGGTACTACAGGATGAGAGTGGTATCAATCATATGATCGACCAGTCTTCCATCTGTTTCTCAGGCAGCAGAGAAAAACTGCACATATTGGACAGAAAGAGAGACTGGAAGACTTCAGCAGTTCTTTTTTGTTCTTTTTTTTGCCTCAGCAGGTGGATCCAGCTACCATCTCAGCAGTTACTGAGAGCACGGTGTTATCAAAACCTATGAGGAATTTAAGAAAATCAGTTGTAATAAAGTGGGATTTGGGGTGTCACATAGCATGTGGCTGAAATGCTCAATCAAAGGCTTTGTGTTACTGAGATGGAGTCCTGTAAATACATTTCAGGAAATGATTAGAAATGTTTGGCATTAAAATAGACAATTTTAGAGTCACTAAATACCTACAAGAAAGCTTTTTCATTATTTTTCTGAATAAGTCTTGGCTTTAAAAAAAACCCAACAGTCAAACCACAGCATACAATGTGAACACAGAATGAGAATCACTTTTACTGGCCAAGTATGCTAACACTTACAAAGAATTTGACTCAGATTCTCAGAAGCTCTCATGCTTACAGAGAGCATAAAGAACAAACTTTCAGGAAGGAAACCAAGGTAGACACGCAGCGACACAAAGATAATAAAGCGAGACAAGGATAAAAAGCATAGCTGTAGTTATTATGTACCACAAACAGGTGTAAAAATAGAAATGAAGAGTCTCTAAATGCAGGTTAAACTGTTACTATATGCAGTATTGTGGTCTGCTCTGAATGTCATCCACTTTTTTTCTGCCTCAATCCTGGATATTTGCACCTCATGTCAATGGTTCATCACTCCTCTTACAATTATTCTAGACATGCAGTTTGAGTGGGATCCATAAGACACATAACAGTGAAGAGCACGGACAAATAAAGAGACAGGACTGTATGTGACAAGCATGTGACAGAACAGACAAAATAGTGTGTGTCTGTACATACATACATAAACACACACACACACACACACACACACACACACACGATATATTAGTCGAGAAGTAGATAAACTATGTAACTGGCAAATCACGCATCATATTTTACACCTTTTAAACTATTTCCTTGTTCCTAACTTCCAGTTCGAGACATGGTCAGATAAAGCACCCCTAAAAATCAGCCTCTCTGTCTGTGGCCACCAATCACTCTCACTTCTTGCTCCCTCTGGATTTACTCAGCCTAATCCTACTGGTCAGTTCATGAGAGCCATTGTCCTCCTAATTGGATAAACCGGTGTGGATTGGATTTTTAATGGCATTAACGGCCCAAGCAGCAATGACCAGTAAGAGGATTGTGAACGTCTGAGGGACTGAAAATAAAATTCTGGGACTGGAACACTTCAGGTGATTGCACGTCTGGGTTCTCTCTGATTCACAGCATCAAAACATTTCTGAGAAGTGTGAATGACCCCATAGGATGTGGAAGCAGTGCAGCAGCTCGTCCTGCCTCTTCACTGTCACCTCTCCTGCTTTCCTTGAGCTGTCAATCAATGCCACGGCCAGTTAGAACAGCCTGAACTCGCCTCTGACTGGTTTAACGACTCTGCTGATTGATGCCACAGTTTAGCTGGATTATGGGGTCAAAAAGGAGTCTAATCCCAAACTCTCTCCCCAGTCAAAATACTACATGTAGAAATTATTCACAGCAGCAGGGACAGTGTGATGTGAGAGATTGAGCTGTGAGGAGAGGGAAGGGAAGTATCTTGTGTGTCCACTTGGGGAGCCCTTCTCTATAAAACTGCTGCCTGCTCTGAGGAGCAGACAGTGCATGAACTCTGCAGAATTCAGCTCTTGGCTTCCTGAGCTGGGACTGATGTCATATTTTCAAGTACAGTGTCATGAAATAAATGATTTGCCTTAAAATGAAGCTGATGGATGACAAAATCATTAATTCATTCAAATCATTAGCAGATCATTTAGCTTCAGGGGAGTGACAAGACCATGTCTCTCTGCACCCAGGAAGTGTTAAGTTGAAGTGAATAGAATTTAATCCATAACTGATCAACTTTAGAAACTAAAATATCATGGGATTCCCTTTCCAGAAGAAAAAGGAGAATGTTTTCATTCTCAGTCGAGCATTCAGCAGAATTCCTGGATTTTTGTAACAGTTAAACTGAAAAAATCAGCATAATGTTTGGCTCAACTTTGACCCATTCGGATCCATTCCACAGTAAAAAATGACCTGAAAATGCGGTTTATTAGCTTGCAATTTGATTACTTTTACCTGAAGTGACCCAAAATGGATTTTAGAATTTTATATTTTTTCAGTGAAGTGTCATGGGGCAATCTCAAGACAATATGTAGACATCAGCAGTGTGACTGTTTAATTGTATTGCAGCTGAAACAGTCTGTTAATCAATCAGGCAATCACCAGAAAATTGATCAGTAGGTACTTTTATCATGGACAAAGCCAACCTAAACTTTTCCAGCAGAGCTTCTTGATTGTTAGCACTTTCTGCTTGTCTTTGTGTTTGCATACAGTTTTCAACTGCTGGTTAAAACAGGAATTTAAAGCATCACTTTGGGTGTTAACATATTAAAAAACTATTTTTCTCCTGTGACCAAGACAGCTAAACACACTGCACCTGGTTTATTTGCTTTTCTTTTCTTAAGGTGCAGTGTGTTACACTCTATCTGCCACCATGCTTTTCATTTTTTCTGCCATGTTATGGGCTAATTATTGATTAATCCAGAAAATAATATCATAACTAATTACCTCCCTAATTAAGTGTTTAAAGACTGAACTTTATAACCTTCAAAAGTAGGATTTATAGCGGGCTGCATTAGTTTTTGCTAGTTGCACCTATTAAACTGCCAACTAAGTGTACATGTAGGCATGTTGAGGTACAGTGTGTTGTTTTATAATATATCAGCGAGGGCCGTGTTGATTTATGCTGATAGTGATTTTAATAAACTACACAAATTCAAGAATGTTCCTTTTTCCCATTCAGTAAAATTGATTAAAATCATTTTGACTTTTATGATCTCTTGTCTTTGGTAAAATAGAACCATAATATAGTCTGTGAATGTTTGTTCTTTAACAAGTGGTATAAAAGCTAAAGAATGCTCTCCCTATTAATTTAAACATGAATTAAGGATTAATCTTCTATCTATTAATGACTGTTGAGACTTGAAAATGATTTGTGGCTCGAATAAGATTTAAAACGTCCTATAGGCCTATCTTTGCTCTTCATGTTGGGCTCAAATGAGTAATCACAGGCATAACACTGGACATTCCCATAAAAAATCAACAAAATCTCTATTTTTAATGTGCTGATGGAGCCATTGATCCACTTTAAATGATTACTGACCAACGTGATCGACACCAAGACACTACTGGCTGATCAGTGAAGCCACAGAGGTTAGTGACTGGTTGTAAAACTCAATACACTATTGATTAACAATTACTGGGCAGTGCATATGTTACCAGGGTTACATTTAAATCACAGAGTGGAGCGTCATTTCTTCCTTGCCAGTTGCATTCTAATTTGCAGTCATTAGATGAGTTTTCTTTCCGATCAAAGCGCACACACACTCTCCTTTGTGTGCCACCAGTTACTACAGTAGGTGAGCAGAAGTGGTAATTATAAAAATATATAAAATGCAAATACAAACAAGAATCAATCCAGTGGAGCATTAAATGATAATTAAAGTAAGATGCTGCTTGACAGGCAGAGGGGAAAGACGAAAATCTATTTTTTTCTGTTGCATTCTCTGACTCTCGCTGACAAAAGAGGGCAGTATGATGACATTGACAAAGTAAGCAAACTTTTACTTTGACACACACCCCTCGTGTGTGTGCGAACAAGACAAAGAGAGAGAGAGAGAGCGAGACATTCTTCATGTGTATGTGTGTGGTATTTGGGAAGGCGTGTGTGTGCAGCTTGCCTTTGCCAATGTGCTCAATGTATGTAATTACTCATTCATGTGAATGTGTGTGAACGAGTGCATATGCCCAAATATACACGCCCCCTTTTTCCCCAAAACACACACACACACACACACACACACACACACACACACACACACACACACACACACACACACTTTAACCAGCAGTTGTGGAACACATTATGCCCTCCTTACAACGTTATGAAAACATGGTAGAATATGTGTGTGAGTGCGTGAGTGTCCGTGTGAGACAGGAGAGAGAGAGAGTGTGTGTGTGTGTGTGTGTGTGTGCGTGTGTGCATGTGAAAGAGAGAGAGAGTGTGTGTGTGTATGTGTGAAGAAGGAGGTGGATTTTTTTTTTTTAATAAAAAGTATAAAAGCTGATTTGTATCCCTAATTTTCAAACTTGCCTCCAACCAGAAAAAAAAAAGAAAAGAAAAAAAAAAAAACTGTTTCGTGCAGATTTAATATGTAAAAATGTGCAGGACTCTTCTTTACTATCCATCTAACAGGGAACAAGGTGTGAAAATGCATTCTTTGTGTTGTAATTACATCATAAGTGCTGGAAAGTCTTTGACCAGCATAACCCTGGTTAGCATTCAACAAACACTTGTCTTGAGGATGAAAGACTCATTGAAAGCCAGCCTGCTAATGATAGTATACTCAAACAATCAGGGCAGAACACACATTGGCCCCCATCTCACATTATGACAAACGCCAGTCCTAAATACGATGGCATCGCTGCTGCATGTTGGAACGGGCTCCTAGTGTGTGGCGCCAACTCAGCTTGCCACTGCCAAGCATTCTTCAGATTGCATTAGGTAATAGCTCATTCATTACTGAAGCTGGGACTGGGGCTTTAGCCACCATTAAACCCCGTGTACACACACATACACACCCTAGGCTTAAACTTATAATTTGGCTAAAACCACCCCCCCCCCAGGCCTCAGGGACCCTCACTGGGTCTCTTCACCCTCCAGTGAGCACACTTGCTGTGGGCCACTTTCCTCTGCTCCCCCTTCCTACTGGCCATGTGTGGAGGCCCAAACAGCTGGGCCCTGGATTCCCCTGCTTTTGTATGAGTATGTCTGTGTGTGTGTGTGTGTGTGTGTGTGTGTGTGTGTGTGTGTGTGTGTGTGTGTGTACTCCTGCATGCATGACTGAAGGTATTACTGCATTTGTAAGACTAAGCCAAAGGATGTATTGTACACCCACAATCTACAGATCTTTATTGTTAGTGTCTGGCTGTGACCAAAGGACAGGACTGATGCAAGATATTGTTGAATATTTAATATATGAATGTGACCACATTTAAGGTAAAACAAATCCAGAAATAAAAAATGTTGCACTGAATTGTAATCTTTCAGACTGTCGATCATGCGGGGTCTTCAGCATTTCTCTATAACTTCAAACACTGATGATAAAATAAGGTTAGGGAGGTATGAAAACACACCCTTAGTTATACTGAATAAGAGTTTAATACTCAAAGCTAATCTGCTTCGTCAGGACTAGGAGGTGTGGCTTCATTAGATTTGAGTGACAGTGGCGTCATAAAAAAATAATTCTGTTGCCCTGGCAACAAGGAAACAACTCCCTATTTCAAATCAGTGAGGGGAGCCAAAAACATAAATATAGAAATCTATCACGTGTAATGGCAAAAAAGAGTGTGTGAAAGTGGAACTGCATCGTCTCCACCATGAAGCTGAAGACAATATATAAACAAATAGATTTTTAAATATAGAATTGTTTCTATGATCCATTTGGAGCTGCATCCATGTTCTTGACAAGGTCCACTTCATCAGTGCTAGAAGTTTGTACAGTATATCTTCCATGTGTTTTCAACATACAGCACAATATCTCAGTGGGCTTTGCAGGCCCAACTACAACTGTTCCTCGCTCAGCCTGAGCTCTCTATAAGAAGACAAGGAAAACCTTCCTTAAAAAAAAAAACCTGGAACATAAGGAAAGATAACATCACAGCCAGAAAAGTTTGAGACTGATCTCATCATGAGACACTAAAACTCTCCCTGGAAGGCAATGCTCATTGCATGCTCTGCAGCCTGATACTCCTCCCCTTCATCATGTATTATCCTGTAATATTACAAATCAAATCATACTGGGCAGAACATGATTTTGAAATTTGTACAATCCTGGACATGCAAACTTACTTAAGCTGCAGTAATCAGTATTTTTATGTGAACAATGGATCACATGAGCCGCAGACAATTCTCACCAATTCTGTGTCTCCTCTGAGCGTTATCCATCACAGATGTGCATGTGAGACATGAGGATTGAGGATGCAGACACTGAGGAAGAACAGGTCAAAGACAGAGGAACTTACCAAATCACTGTTCAAATTAACAGGCTCACAGTCAGACATGAGATGGACGTCAAAACCAGTGGTGCACTGGCCCTGGTCCCAGTGGCTCTTAAAAAGTCCATAAAATGTTTACTGGGCGTCCAGCTCAGTCTGTCCCTCACTGTGTCATTGGAAGCGTGAATGTGCGCGAGCTGTGTGCATGTTCAGACTTTTATCAGCGGACAAGTTCAAGGCTGAATGTACTTCCCAGTCCGCCGCCGCTTCAAACTAACAAAAACACCAACAAGGAGGAGGAGCATGACAGGCAGGCAGGTTAGAAACAGGCAGCAGGTGAAAACATTGGTCACAGATATCAGGCAGAAAACCAGGATCAGATGGCTGGCTGGCTGATCATAGACACTGAAGGACTGATGAGACAATGAGAGACAGGTGTGTCAGCAGGTGAGGATGATTTGGGACTGTGAAACAGGTGAGCAGGTGGATGAAGGAGTCAGCTGACCAGAAGTGGTGAGAAGCATGTCTGAGAGCATCTGGTGGGCAGGTGGAGAATGGCAGACATGACTGGGGGCAGGGACAGAGGGGCAGACTGGGCAAAAAAAAGAACAACTGAGGCAGCCATCGAGATAGCTTAAGTGTCTTAGTGGCACTAGCTTATTGTTAGTTTATTGTTTTGGGTGTGAAGGCTGCGACTTTCCTGTTTTGATTCATACTCACCATGCTCATAAGTGTTGTTTCTAGCAGCAGCAGGCAGCTGTTTTCAGTGAAAAAGCTCTGATAAGCCCACTGTGTACGAGCTGCTCAGCAGCAAACAGCAGACAGACACAGTTTGAGACTAGCTGGTGAACATAGTGGAGCATTTAGCAGCCAAAGAGACTGACATTTGCCTCAGGACTTGGTGGAGACCAAAAACAGAGCTAAAACTCAAAATGAATGCTTATGTTGCTGTGCGTCTGTATGTGGGCAGGAGTTTGTTCACATGTTCTATATCAGCTTAACAAGTAATAGTTTGCTGTGTGTTATTCTCAGCCTGTTGTAGAGCTCTGCTCCCAGGCAGAATAAACTGACTAATGCAGCTTGCAGCACGCAACAATGTACTCATTATATCACAATGGGCCTTTTCTAATTTCCACAAATTGCATAAGGGCTAAGATGTCATTATTTAGTTAACTGGTACTCAGTGAGCTGTTCTAGCCTTATTCTACTGACATTAGTGGGACTGCTATCCGCTAACCACTCTTTAACCTGAGACCTAATACCCAGGGAGGCACTGCTGCATACCTGCGTGTTTTACTCATTGTCTGACCAAGATTACAGTCGGAATTTAAATACCGCTCTGAATGGTTAATTTACCATTAAATTCAGGGGGCAGAGAGAGTGTGTGGGGGGATGTGAGCGCTGTTTGAATACGGCCAAGTGTGACCGTGGCCACGGCATCTTAAATGGATTCAGTACAGGAGCCCCCTGGGTTTCCCCCGAGAGAGCCCTGAGTAATACATCATATTGCTCTTAAAATAGCTATTAACCACTGTGAGGAGAGAGACAGAGAGGAAGGGAGGGAAAGATGGAGGGGGAAATTAAGCAATGTTCACAGAGTCATTCTCATTCAATAACTCACCATTAACCTAAGCACTAAAAAGGCTTGCTGTCTCTCTCTGTTGTGTGTGCCTTTAATTGATTCTCCTAGTCTCTTTGTGGGCCGGTGAAGGGATAGAGAAAAGAATGAGGAGGAAACTTACAGCTGAGGCCTGATTCTTTCTCTTTTACTTTCCTGTTGGAGTATTTGAACTGGCTCTAGTGCCTGCATATTAGACAAGTGGATAGCAGATATGTAGCATAATCCCTCTCAAATTGAGAGCATCCAAAACCCATTCACAAACTTTATGTCCTGTGTATCTCCAATTAAAAAGGCCCTGCCAGATAAGTATGGTAATGAGAGAATCCAAGGAAAATTAGATACGCAGCACTAATCTGTGGCTGTAAAGGAGGTTGAGGGGAAAGAAGTAAGATTAGGATTTAATCCACCAATATCCATTACTGCTGCTCAAACTGTCCAATGCACCAGCTAAGGTTAACGTACGAAACAAAAACAAACAACTCTGTGATGAGGTTTGCTCAAGATGCGTGATTGAAATCCCATCCTTCAAATTAACATACATATATGCAAATGAGCTCTTAATTAATTGCAAAACATATTTTTGATTAAATACTCCAAACGTCATGATTCTAATCTTGACCGGGAAAGGGGGGGAAAAAAAAGTTTTAATTAATTTTGCCAGTTAAACCTCATCAACACTTTGAATGGAGTGTAATTAGGATGCCGCCCTCTCTTCTTATTTCTCAACGGCAAACTCAAAAATCAGCCATTGTTATCACATTTGTAATGCAACCAGTGTGTGAGATGAGGCCGTGATAAATAAGCAGGGTCCTGATTTTCATACTCAAAATAAAATAATGCTGGTAATTGGGAGATATTCCAATATTGATTAAATTAGATGGAAAACACTCCTTTCATTAAGGCTCTATGATATAGCCTAATTCTGATCATCTTCTCTCTGTCTTGGGATTACCAATTAAAGGGGCTTTGTGGAAGTTTTTCAAACTGACGGGCGAAAGAGGGCTAAATGAAATTACGCCTATAGTTTATGAGAATGGAAGCGCGCCTCCCGTCTCCTTCCACACTGTTTACCAAGGACTGTGTTTGTGTGGGAAGTCATGGTTAATGATGTATTCATCCTTTCTCGCTGTGGAACTCCAGGCCCAACTCAACGTGTATTGTGCTCAATTATGTGAAGAGGGAGAGCTGATAATGAAAACTAACATGAAGCCCCTGAGTGGATCAAGATGTGTGTGTGGGAGATAGAGCGGGAGAGAGGGTGTGTGTGCTGGCTGGCATAACTGTATCCCTTCTCTTTCATCATGCCCAGGCAGAAGCCACAACTCCTTGCAGTTTCTCAAATGAACCTTTCAAAGCCTCCCAAACTTTCAGCCTCCCTCCCCATCCAGCTCCACCAAAGCAGCCGTCCACTTAAGAGTATAAGGAGGCTTACTGGGGGATAAGACCCTGCGAGGTGCTCGAGGTGAGATAACCAATTACCCATGATCACTTTTGACTCTTCTAATCTCCCCGCTGTATCGGCGGGATTTAGCCGCGGCAGCACCTGTGAAACCCGGCCATCTCCAATCTGCCGCCGTCCGCCTTTGTTATTCTAATGTCAGCCACTTGACTCATGCACTTCAGTCAAAGGGGATAAGCACCTGCTGGGTGGGGAGGAGTGCTGAGGGGAGCGACCCTGTGACCTTACAAACAGACAGTGTTGATTGATAAGTGGGATTTGGTCGGAGACTCTCTGAGTTTCATCAGGTCCTTCTCTCGGAGGAGCCGATGACAAAGCACCGCTGTCTTTCCCATGGAAACAGAGTGACACACATGGAGGTTATAAAAGCCACATGTGGCTGTGGTGTCATTGCAGCAGAACTTGTTTTTCAAAGTGCATGACGAAGTGCACTGGTTCACAGATCGGATCGGTTGTGAGTCCAACAGATTTTTCAATTTCAGCATCCAGAGTTATGAGGACGGAACTTTACAGGCTGCCGCTCTCAAACCAATGTTTAAAATGCAATCAAGACAGAGTGCCTTGATGCTTTTCTTTGTCATCATCTGCCTAGTGGATGACAGTCAGAGACTTAAAAATTATTTGTCCCAAACAAACATGTTGATCCAATTGCTTTGGGCTTCGAGGCAGAGCCCTCCAAACCACAATCTACACCGACTCATCATTTCTCAGTTCATCTTCACTTTATTTATCGACTTTAACTTTTCACTGCTGCTGTCAATCATGATGCCTCAGGTCAATGAGGTCAGCAGATGCACTTGATTTGTAAATGTGAGCAGGTCTTGGGCAATACTGGCAAAACTCTGACAAGAATTGATGACTGTTTGGACACAGCAGTTTTTGTGGCTTTTTTCTATGTTAGACAGAGCGGATAAAATGATCTTTGTGCACATACTCAAATTATATATTTGTAATGTTTCATTTTCAATAGATCTTGAATTATTACTTTATATTCAGTCAGAAAGTTAGCACAAGCCATGTGTCAACATATGGTTATGATGGCCTTGTTTAGGTTATCGTAGATATTTCAATATTAGAGTACATGTTGGCCAATAAGTAAAATTGCACTACAGAAACTGTGTTGCCACGATGTGATTTATCCACCAGGGATTACTGACATAACTTTCTTTAGTTGGGTACATTTTAGGATAAATCCAGCAGACTTTAAATGTGGCTTGAGTGTCAAGTTGCCAAGAACCAAACTGGTTTTTCAAGCACATACAAACATGGCAGCTATGTAAACCTGACATAATGCAATGTATGTGACAGTGCTATTTTTAAAGTGAGCTGATGTAACTTTTACTGGAACAACTGTCCTGACAAGTCTTATAGTAGCACAAGTAGAGAGGAGACAAAAAGACAAAAGACAAGGCAGTCAGAGAACTGACGCAGTCAAGTTACACGGCTAACATAAGAAACTCTAAACTGCTGCTCATACCAGACCAATTAGGCTGTTGCTGCAAAACTCCCAAACCTGTATTGAATTGAGCAAGGGTGCATTTTATTGCTAATAAATTAAACTATTTACTTGGAAGAAGGAGAATGTGTTATTGATTATTTTAAACGTGGCAGTCTTGCTTTTACGTGTGTTTAAAGTATTTGAAATGAGCAAGCGTGCATTGCTGCACATACAGTACATACAAGCTGCACTGCTGTGTGCAGAGAGCTCAACACTTTGCCACAGTGGCATGATGAAAGGTACATTCAAAGAGCATCAAAGTGACACTAAAGTACAGTATCTTCTATGGGACCAGTTTTTCTTGCCAGTCTGGCTCCTCACCAACCTTTAAGAAATGTCAAGTGGCTCGTGCAATTGAGGGATACTTTCACATCTTAAAGTCTGCCCTGCACTTAAGGGCATTCAGGATCTTCATGAGAATACCAGAGGTTTCTGGGAGGGCAGCGGCTACAACAGAGGGCTTCATCTACTGATGGAAGAGAACAATTCCAAGACCTGGTTCTGGATTTATTTCAGACAAGCTGCTAAAAAGGCCATCTGTTGGCCAGACTACATGGTGGATTTATTGTTACCAACCAATGTGACAGACATGATTCAAAAGCTAAATGTTCAATTGTCAACATGACAAGTACAGTAAAAAGAAAGTGGCCAGCTACATTTAGCTTGTGTTACTTTTCTTGAAATTCCAAGAAATTAGGACAGTTTTTAAAGCTTCAGAAGAAAATATTTTTTATGTAGAGCAAAAAAATATGTAGAAGCCACCCAGTGGGGCTGCAGCAAAGAGCAACATCCCATCTTTACTAATTGATTCCCTCGATTCATTCTTCCCATTTGCCCAAATGAAGCTCTCGAATTAGGTTTGGAGCACATAACAAGCCATGAAAAATACTTGTTGGATTCAAAATAAAATATCATTGAGAGATTTATTTCCAGAGAATGTTGGACTTTGTTGTTGGATTAGTATTAGCTCTTTGGCCTGTCTTTTCCTTTTGATTTCCCTTGGTGTAAAGTATTCCAGACCACTGGATTTGTGGCAGACAGGAGTGGCTGTCCCATTGTTCAAACAACTGCTGCCACTTAAGAGCTGTCCACATATGAACATGCATAGTGTAGTTTTAAAAGAGAGGCACCCTTGAATCCAAATGCTCTTTTGAAGGTAACAGTTTTTATTCGGTTTCCCACCAAAAGGCATTGTATATGACCTTAAGGTCTAACACACTGAAGGCATTTCCTGCCTTGTGAAACATTAACTGTCTTTAAAGTCTTTAAGTGTTTTCAAGCTGTATTGTTTCAGTTTACAGTAATCTGTTTGTTTCTTTATTTGCACATTGCTGCATTGAAAGGCTCATCACTGCTACCAACTGTTGATATGCATTAGTGGTCAGTCTGCATAGATGTATATGTCGACCCAACGGCCCATCTGCTGTGTTTAATTTTGTACTCATGCCATTCATTGTTGGAAAGGTAAGATTCTTGTGATTTGATTGATGCAAACCATTTCAAGATAAAATCACAACAGCAGGCACAATCAAGCCAACAGGAAACAAACAAGCAATTATAAAATTGAGGCAAGTCTCATAGTAATTCAGTAATGTACAACACACAACAAATGAGCTTGTGATATTGGCAAAGGTCCAGACTATCAAAGCACAATAATAATCTATGGAAAGATGTGGAAAGGAAGTGCTTCTCCCTGTTCTTCCATGTAAAGATCAAGCCAATTGCAACTGATTGTGCAGATGACTGGGGCTTTGGCTATGCTGCTTCAGTAGGTAATTTACAGCCAAATCAAGGAATTCATTGTGGAGCACCCCACTATTCTATAATATGTCTAAGATGCTATAAGATACCTGATAATTTGATTTTGGGTTTGTTTTAAGTAAAGGTAGCTACCGCGAAGGTTCACCTGTATTGAGTGAACTGATATTACTCAATTTATTCAGCTTAACATTGAACACAAGGAAATGCAGTCCCCTGAATAACCCAAATTAGAACCTTTTTAAAACAAACAGCAGTCTAAATAAACAAACCAAAATAATGTCAGAAAATTACCGAACAAAATATAACCTTTTAAATTAGCTTTTCAGAAAAAAAATATAAAAAATACTATAAATGGCTCCGAAACCCTAAATGTTCTTAACAAACTCCATATTGCACTTAATGATCATTACCTACAGCGTGGGCCCACACACTCACGCACACACATACAATGAAGTGGTGGAAAGGAAAAATTCGTTCCAGGCCAGTGTGATGCTCGAGTGTGGTGCGGCCAATAGAAATCCTGTCCTCTCACAAAGAAAAGGCAAAGTAGATGAGACTCACAGTTCAGAGGGAAAAGTCCTCCCCTCGATACAGCAGAGGCTCGGCCAGTCCAACTGACAGTTCAGTTGAAAGATTCCTCAGCAGACGCCCATGTAGACAACCAGGCAACTGCAGCAGTGAAGTTCTCCGTCAGCAAGTGTGCTTAGTCCTCTTCGGTCAGACACGCTGTCGTCTGACTTGCTCATTTTCGCTCCAAATTACCCAAAACCCAAACTTGTCCCAATAAATTTTAAGTTAAAGAGTAAACTGGCAGTAGAATTTTAACTATGGTTTCTTCTGGTTACAAATTTGGCCTTGTATTTGGACAACACCGAGACATATCGCTAGGAAAATGTATGTAAAATGCCATTTTTCTTTGGTATTATTATCGGTTTTGATTGAACTTGGACAAAGGTAAGGCTTCATACTATGGTCCCATTGTGTTTCCCAGTTAACAAGGCCCAGATATAGTCATCTGCAGCAATGTATTTGCAAAGAAATATTCAGGTGGAAATAAAAACCTTCTTTGTCAGTGTATTCAACCTTCTATTACTCAACACTAGCAGCACTTACATTGATTCTGAATGCTGAGGATAAAGCTTCAGATGTTACATTTTGGTTCTTTGGGTATGCCTTGGATAGGTGTTTAAGGCAAATCGTACAGGAAAGGTAAGATAAATCTAGCTTATTACACCTTGGCTTGGATAATGGACTTACGCAAGTCCAAATAATGCCAATGTTGCTGTGCTGAGTGTGATAATAGGCAAGTGTTTCCAAACACATTGGCCTAGGGTAATAATATGTATAAGATGCTGTGTTGCTGCTGTTTACAGCTCACAAATGGCCCCAAAAATGTAATGCTGCTTTTAGCTGTAGTTAAATTGTGGTTATGGTTAGGAAAGATCATGGTCATGGTTAAGAAACCATCATATAAAAATATCACACTAATTCTGACTTTGATTCAGACAGCAAACAGTCATTATTATCACAACTACAAGAAGTTATGTGTCAGGAAAAATACTATACATTTTAAGTGTTGGAACAATTGACCAGTGCAGTTTTACAAAGATAGTTCACTGACAGCACGAGAAACATGAGCAGTCAGACTATCAGAGCGGCTGTAAACAAGCCATCTAAAATACTTTATTTGGAGATACAAAGCCAAACATTAGAGTACCTGGAATGTTTGGAATAATCCATTGCACACTGATGGCAAGAATGTCAGGTCAAAGTTGAAGGAAGAGGATCTGTAAACACTGAAGAATGTTTACAACACAAAATTTGGGAGGTTATTTTACATTTGCCTTTTTTAGTTTGACTAAACTGAGGGTTTGTCTGATCACCTGACCAATGTTTCCTTCCTGCCATATCTAACTTTAGCCAGTGTTTCTGCATCCCCAATTGGTAAATACAGTCTTGTTACTATCAATATAGTCATTAGTCATTTTATCCAAAGCAACGTACATATGAATTCACACACTGATGGCACAGCATCAGGGGCAGTTTTGGGGTTCAGTATCTTGCCCAAGGCTACTTCTGCATGTGGACTGCCAAGGCCAGGGATCGAACCACTGGCCTCCTGATAGGTAGACGACCGCTCTACCTCCTGAGCCACAGCCACCTCAAAATAAAGGATGGCTAAACTTAAGAAAATAAGGCCCATGTTGTATTATTTAGCTTTCACATTCAAACTTAAAAGCAATGTTGTCTTTGTGTGCCAATCCTGGCTCTCATTTTGTCCAGTGGCCTGGAGTCACAACAAAATCACATATCACCTCTTTAAAGCAGAGTTTGGATTCAGAGGTCTCGCAGAGACGCTCTCTGCCCATTTTCCCACCACATACCCTTCCACCAGGGAAAATCTGACCCATCTAAGGATTTCCAAGCCAGACAGGATAATCTGACATGCTCTAAGATGACACTGCTGCTCTCCTCTCACTCTCGCTCTCCCTCTCCTTCCCCTCCCATCTCAAGTTGGGGTGCCGAGCTAGCACAAATGAGAGACACTTTGAAAAATAAGCTGCTCATTTGGGACTGAGTGGATTCATATGGTTGGCCAGTGCTCAAAGGCACAGCAAAAAACAGGGCAGTTGGGTCAGCTTATTATTTCAGTGGATACAAGGCGCTGATGTTCTCCCTCATCTGGCATTTTCTCAATCAAATGGCCTTGGCCACTAGAATGTGGGCCAACATCCATGGATTCCCGTCTTCATCCTCTCAGCCAAAATCTTCATTCACTGGTCATGATGGTTAGACTTGCCTCAACACTGATAAAACAATGGTCAGATTTGACTGGAGGAGAACCCTAGAGACAATTTTCTTTACCTGAGGCAGATATTAGCAGCAAAAACATTGCTCAGACAGCATGGCAATAAGGGCAAAACATTTGCCCAGTGCTCCCATAGCAAGTTCACCTGGTGATGAATGAGTCCTTTTCTATGGTTGTACAGTGTCTTCCAAATAAAGTCACTCTCAGGAAAACAGTATAAGAAGCTGCAGGATGACTTGTATATGCCTTTCACCTCCAAACACCCCTCAGCCAAAAACCTCAAATCGAGTGTTTTCAGTCCGAGGGCTGTATGCGACACAGGAAGGGGTTAACACGAGTCTTGCGGTGGCAGGGCTTGGCGAGGAGCTTCACAGGCAAACTAGACCACATCAGTGCAAGCACTGCACAGCACCACCAACATCATGGAGAGACAGACACATGTTTATAAAACAGAAATAGCAAGCGCACTATTTCATCGACCTGTCTGTGTGCTGAATGTGCACTCCCTGTCATGTCATGGAGATAGTTCTATATCTAACAGCAAGAGAGAATTAAACAAGCAGGGTTCACATCACACTGCAGAGACTTTTATGTCCAGTATGCAAGCATCATTTTTAAAATATTTATAGTTGCTCATGGAGTGAAAAACCTTTGCAGGATTGAAGGTTAAATATATTTACATCATGTGTTGCAGGTGCACTCACACACTCATTTTCAATTGGATTATGCACTCTTACAGGCGCCGTGTATGAGTACAGTACAGTGCATGAGTGTTTCTTGGGGATTTCCTGAGCTTGGTGAGGTGTGAACATGTCTTAGCTCTGGGCATCACATATATCGCCTCTCACATCAGCCTCTGCTGGCCTGAGACCATGCAGCCACTCTGTATGCCTGTATGATCTCTCAAACAACAAGGATTTATTCAATGTCATGTGAATCCAGAGAAAGAAAAACCTGTGAAATTGAGGACTCAATATTTTGACAGAACAGATGGCTGGGTCAAGCTTTTTTTTTTTTTTTTTAGGTATCAAAGCTATTAACAGGAGGCAAGAATCAAATTCACTTTCATGCCAGGAACAACTTTGTAAGGAGTCACTTTGTGCAAACAGCACAACTAAGTTTTGTATTGTTACAATATGACACTCAGTCACACCAAGAAAAGCTGAGGCAGCAAAATGAGATATGTTCAATGTCAAGCATCCATCCGCTTTCTACAGCTACTGTACCTGTAATACAAAACTGTCAAATGGATCTTCTGAGCAGTGTTGTACCAATACTTTTGGAAAGATCTGAATTTTTACTTTCACATTGTGTTAGACTGGGCACATTTAGATGTCCATCCTTAACAAAGGCATGAAATATTTTAAAAAACCAGAAGAGGAAAGAACTTGGAGGAAACATATTAAATGAACATAAATCCAACTTAGTATATCTGAAGGTGAGAGTTTGAGAAGTTAAGGCCAGACCTCACCTTAGACTCCAGCAAGGACAACAGACAACAGGACAGATACAGACTCCAGCACCATCAGTAACCAGCCTGTGCAAGTATGTGGAGGCAAGTCACTGAAGGAGAATTTCATCATTGATAGTTGACAGCAACAACAGTCAATTAGCTTTTTGGCTAAGTGTTGATCTGATCATCTCTCTGTTTGTGTGTAGCTGCTTTCTCAGATCTCAATTGAGTGAGTGACTGGATCTTAACCAACAGAGGTGACGGTCAGAATGACAAAACTAGAATTGTTGTAAATTGTTGTATTAAAGTTGCAATTAAGAATTGAAGAATTCTGTATTGTAGCGTAAGTAATTAAAATTTGCTTGTCATTTCATTGAATAATAAGGAGGGATATTTTCTATTTTTAATTAATTCTCAAGTTCTTTCAATACCATACTGGCCTGCACTTCATTTGGTATGGGCAATTTATTGATGAATGCTTTTCATTCTTCATGGAGAACCATTCAAATACGTGCCACAAACTGTCATTTGTTAGTATTTTTGACATGTGTTTTTAATGCACTTCAGCTGGTCTTTAGCAGCTTAAATGCATTTGTGTTCTTCCCTTTCTGTAGTTAATTAATATCATCCAAGAATTTACTTCCATTTCCATCATGTCAACCAGGTAACTTAGTAAACTAATTTCATTTTTAGTTACTGACAGACATCCACCACCTTGTGCTCGCCTTTCTATTTATGAATCAAGTGTTTAGGGTGAAGTGTGGTTGAATTTGACACTTTGATTGGAACACAGTGTTACATGAATACTTAGTACTGTATGAGCACCTCTTTTCATTCTAGTTTGCACTTTTCTCACACTTGTCATTCATCTCTTTCTTTCTCTCACTCTTTCTCTCTCTCTCTCTCTTCACTCCAGCCCCCCTCTCCATATGCAAACTGGCCTGACCACAATAGTCAACAGCACGCACATGATTAAATGGTACACAGGGACCAGGAGAAATAGCTGTGGTCGGTGGCTTGGCCGGAGGCCGGGGGTTGAGGCAGGGGGACAGACTCTTGCTTTTAATCACAGAGGGAGATAATGGCTGCCATACGCCACCACCGCCGACTTTGTTTTTCCCACAATCCAGCCACCAGAACAGCTTCTCCATCAGCTATGGCAGTAATGTCCAATTCTCTTCTGCCTCCTGTCCTTAAAAGACAGAAGGAAAAATGAAACTCACCGTTATCCACTTTGTCAAGGTCTGCAGATTTAATGCCCATCTTTAAATACAGTCATAAAGGCTGGATGTACTGTTTGGTACATTTAAACAGGACTGAAGTGTGTTTGAGTTCATTAACAGCCCGTTGCCCTGGCTAACCTTGAATCCACAACTCTTATGGAGAATAATGCTTTAAGATACAACCCTGACTCCAGAAAGGTTGGGACATTGTGTAAATGTGAATACAAACAGAATGCAATCATTTGCAAATTAAGTGTGTTTACCAACAACGGTTCCCAAGCCCATGTAGAAATATCCTTTATACAATCATGTGTTCACAAAGTGGTGAACCTCGCTCCATCCTTTGTGAACAACTCAGCCTTTCCAGGATGCTCCTTTCATACCCAATCATGATACTATCACCTGTTACCAATGAACCTGTTTACCTTTGGAATGTCCCAAACAGGTGTTTGACTTTCCCAGTCTAGTTTGAAACTTGCTTGCATCAAATTATGGATAAGCATATATTTACAAAAATCAATGAGGTTGATGAGATCACATTTAAATATATTTTCTCTGTGTTGTTTTCAGTTGAATATATGAAAAAAAATGGATTTGCAAATTATCACATTCTGTTTTATTAATGTTTTTTTTTTACAGAGTCCCACCTTTTTTGGAATCAGAGTCGTATTACTTTTCACGGAGCAAAAAATGATTGTCTGGATTAAAAATGCTAATTGTGTGCCAGATTCAACCTGATTTCAGCAGTCGTCAGTGGCCCAAAGCCAACCCAAATGCTAATAATTTTCTGATTCTGATTCTAATAATGGAAGATGGTCTCAAATCTGACCAAATCCACATCCACAGATATTAATAGACCAAGCTGGGTCACAGATCACAACACTTCATGTAAGAACACTAAAGGTAAGCTTGCATGCTAACCTAGACTCTTATATTGTAAAAGAATTTATTACGACTATATTAGAAGGAACAAGAAGAAGAAGAACAAAAAGCTGGACAGAATGATTGGATCTCATTCAGATGTCATTGAGGATGCTGGAGACAAATATTAATACCAAATGTAAATGTAATCAGGTTAAATCGTATCTAGGTACAATCTGGATACACGATGCATTTTAATGCAAGGTGTGAGGGAGGTGTTGGTTACATCTCAGGAAATCTGAGTGCACACAACTATGTCATGTACAGAAAGTCAAAGTAGAACCTGGAGGTCTTGGGTAAGTCTGGGTAATAATTGTGCTGTTTGCCTTTGCTTTTAACCCTGAAATGGGAAAGTCAGCTATTTGACAAACTGGGTTGTTACCTGACTGTTAATAGCAAGATCTGTCTATGTTCTGCCCGTTGTGTCACTCCTCTTTTTTGAATGTTATCTGGATAGAAATAAATTACAATAAATTAGGTCTGCCTCTTTAGCAGATTCAACACTGATAATTTGATCAGGAGACAGAAAGGCATTGTGTGGTCCACTGTGGGTATAATACCAACATCTGATTGAATTGGCTTGAAGTACAACAATAAATATAAACACTAGGTAACATGACAGTATAAAACCTTTTGGAAAAAGCGCTTATCATGAGATCAATACCAGTCTCATAGGTTTAGTACTGACCTACGTCGCAACATGTTTAACCTAGCTTAGCATAAAGACCGGTTGGCTCTGTCCAAAGTGAGATAAATATGCTTAGAAACACCCAGTGAGATGACTTTTGACACACTCTATTGTGTAAATGTAATTGCAAAATTTGCTGTTTTGGGGGAGTTTTGTGATTAACAGTAACTATTTATTGATTGATTGAAGAGGTAGGAGCAAAACAAATAAAGGTATGTGTTATTTGTTGAACTTCTATGGTGCTGGTAGGCATTGTTTTATTTTGAGAGAGCCTGGCTAGCTGTTTCCACAGACTTCCATGGTTTATGCTAAGCTAGGGTAACTAGACTATGTGTATTTCCATATCATTTCTTTGTGATTCCACTTCCTGATTTTTTTTTTTTTTTTTTTTTTAATTGACTTTTTGCAGTTACAGAAGTATTGTCAGATATTTTGTAACGGTGGGAATTATGGGTCACAAATAATTAACAGTTATCAAAACTTCTTCTTCCATCAGTCAGCTGAAAAAACTCACTGCACCCACTACATTTTATGCAAGAGTGAGGTTGTGGTTTATTTATGGAATTGATTCTTATGACTGGAAAAATGTGAAAGCTGGAACACTTAACAGAGGCACTTTTGACCACAATGGAGTTGTATAGTTGACTCATGGTGATCTGTTCACCTCTCTAAATAATGTTAAAATCTGAAAAACATAACATAAACATTCAATGCAAAAATGATGCTGAAATTGAGCAGCTGTTTCCTCCTCTTGGCAGTCCCTGTTACTTAAGTGTGATTCGATTTGTGTCCTGGTTTTTAGATGGCAATGTTTGGAATTTGGCTTCTTGGGGCCTGAAGATGATTATCTTATATCACAAAACCGGGACATAACACACATAGATAGAAAGAAAAGAGAGGGGTGGTGAGAGACCTTGGCCACATATTGAGGTTAACAATCGTGCAGATGGTAGCACCTGATAGTTAACAATTGACAAAACTTGAAATAGAAGAGTATTATAGTACTAAAATTACAAATTATGCTTTGTACTTAACACAGACAGAGAAAAAGACATGAGAGCTAAACACATTTTCTCTCTACAACTAGAAATATTCTGAACTCAAATTACATTGATATGATCAGTTTTAATTAGTTAAACATCTCTGAGGACTAGGCCTTCCTAATGTCACTTTACCAAAGATTTGATGAAAACTATCAAACATTGAACTTGAAAATATTACTTACCAGTCACATACTTTGCTTAAGTGTTCTTTGAAGTACAAGCAATCCAGATGAACCACGTTGATTTAAAGTTAACTAAGTACCAGTATCAGGAGGTTTAATGAATGACCTCAATTAATCCAAGGCGGGTTGAATCTCGGGCAGCTGGACCTGATTAGTACTTTGCTTGAAAATGTTTCACCTCTCATCCAAGGAGCTTTTCAATTCTACCTGACTAGTGGGGACTCCCAGGTATTTAATCTCTGTGGGCTCCTTGGTGGGTCATTGATACCACCTGGTCTATAGGACTCCTGGTTGGAATCACTTAATCTCTTGTACTTCTAAAGTGGACTAAACTGTATTGCTTAAAACACAATTTGTGTTAGTCAGACACTTTTTGCTTTTATGTTGTGTACACCCACCTCAAAGGTTCTTTATTAAACTAGCTGTCCAGACCACCCAAGCCCTGTGACTTAGGTAATTCACCTATGAAATACTTCCTGTATGTAAAAATTAAGCATTGTGCAAAATGAACACTGCAAACGCTGCATTCATCAAAACTAACATCTTTCTTGTCAGGCCTTCTTGTCAGGCCCAACATCAGTTTCTTCTTTGCTTCTTCTTCTTCGTCAGCTAATTTCCACACATTCACAGCACACCACATGTAAACATTTAGTTGAAATATTTATATTGTTTTAGCTTTATTGCTACAGACAGGAGTGAGTCAATTACATTTCCAGTGTGAAGTCTACAGGAATAAATCTTCATATTGATAATGTTTGTGCACTTTCGGAGTGTTTGTTTTGCACCTGTAGTTTCCTCAGACCTCTGACTGGACTCTGAGTAATTAGAGCTACTTCCACCTGACAGGAAAGAGTACACAGCTGTTTTTA
This sequence comes from Chaetodon trifasciatus, assembly GCA_037975065.1. Lineage (NCBI taxonomy): Eukaryota > Metazoa > Chordata > Actinopteri > Chaetodontiformes > Chaetodontidae > Chaetodon > Chaetodon trifasciatus. The sequence goes on from JBBMOE010000044.1 coordinate 4,662,529, forward strand.
AAAGTATTTCAATATTATTTCCATGCATACATATCTCCTGCTTTCCTACTGAGCATGATTAAGTGCTGATGCTATGTATTAGTTTTCTAAAACTCAAAATCAGCTCAGGAAGGGTAGTTGTGATGTTATGATGCGCTGAGGATAGCCCTGCCACAGTGTCTTTGTTAACAATAACCAAATCCCTCGCTCATGATCAGCTCAGCTCCACCTTTTCTCTCCTCTCAAATCCTCTCTCTCTTTTCTGTAAAAGTATATAGGTAACTTTTGAATAGTTCATATGTGAATAGATATGAGCCTACTTTTCAGTCTTGTATGAAAATAAAATTATAAAAATGATAATGAATTAAAGTTGTACAGGACACATTTAAATATGTTTAATATGTAAAGTTTTTTCTGTCAGAGTTGTTCAAGAAGGCTTTGTTAAAGTGTATGAGAAGAAAAGTTGGCATGTATTGAGTGCTACTTCTAAACACTGGAAGTAAAACACACAACCTCAGCAAGAAGACAACAAAAGTTAAATAAGTTAAGTTAAATAAATGAATACAATGTCATTTTACACGAGAACAGGTGTATTTATTGCACTAGAATAAATGTAATTATTGCACTTCGATGCTTGCTGGAGGTGTGCTTGTAGAACAGTGAAAGAAACTGTTCTGAAGAGTGGTGGTCAGTACTCTGATGGTCTAGTCCACCTATGGACAACAGGTGGTTGATGTGGTTTGATGGATGGCTTTACACAACACAAATAAGAAAGTATGTTTGTGGATGGTGAGATACTTGTGGATCACTGCACACATTTGTGGATCGTAATCTGTGGGTTACAACTATCAAACTCCAATAAGAACTTCCATTAATGTTTAACAGGGAACATCATTCAGGTGCATCAAGTGGGTGGTTAAATTTTGCCTATGCTCTCCATCTTATATATCTGGGAGGTTTCAAAACCTTATTACAGCTCTCTATTGAACAGAAAATAGCAGAAAACAACTAGTGTTGAACTCTTGTCTGGGAAGGATGAAAACTAACTGGCCCTCTTATCTAATGTGATTTATTTTCAGAAATGTATTAGGAGTATCTGACTCGAGGCTTGACAAGGGATAAAACAGTGACGCAAAATGTTGGCCTACTCCACATTTGTACGGATGACATTATAAGATGAGCATGATGAATTAAAGGCAGACGGGTGACTTAGAGGGGGAGACAGCACAGTGGGAGGTGAATGTGTGTGTATGTGAGAGAGACAGAGAGAGATAGATAGAGAGAGAGAGAGAGAGAGAGAGAAAGCCATCAGATCACAGCCATATCAAATACATTTTGAAGTTTGATCATTCTTGTTCAGTCATTATTTCTCCACTTATTTCTTGGTGCAGATACCCCTGCCCCCTAACACACACACACACACATAATGTACACGCACACATTGTAGGTTGAATTTCCATTTCAGCATGTCTGGCTGGAAGCCCTCACTCTGGGACAGCCATATCGCTTTCCTGGCACTGCTGTCCTCAGCACTGGCTGCCAGGCCTGGACTGGCAAAACCCTAAAAATCTGGGGCCTGATGCATCTTTTACAGTTTACAGGAATGTGTCAGCAGTAATCTTTTGGCGACCATCTTTGGAAATTCAGACCGACACTCTAATGAAAGCATTGTGATACTCTGTGGCAGAAAGAACCCGCTCTAATTGTATCTATTTAAAGCAGCTGTTTTCATATGGCTGTCTCACTCGGCTGTGGCCCGGATTCATCTCTAGTGACTTCATCGGCCATGCTGGGTGTGGATTTATTAGAAACTTGCCACCGTTTTTTAAGTAAACAGAGGTGGCCTAGACTGAGCTTTAATCACGTTCTGTGAGCTGCCCAGAGAGGTTGTTTGGTTTCAATTAGGTCAGCGTAACTTGGCTTTCTCCTCTGTCGGATAATCTCTCCCTCATCCCCAACTCTTTTATAGCTGCTGCCAGCCAGCATTGCCAGTACAGCGCATGAAATCAAATTTGAACGCTGACCCCTCTGGAAAATCAGAATCGGTGAAAGGGGAACCTAATGGGAGTTCTAAAGGGGTGGGCGTCATGTTTTTACCCTCCTTGTGCCCCAAAGAGTGGATTTAGAGCAGTGTGCCGCCAGCAGTGTAAACCAGGCTGTAGGGGAGGCGTGTATGGCACAGCGTGCTCTGAGCTTACTGCATGGATCGCTGTAATCCACCTCTGTATGGGCGCCAGAGTCTGACTGGCTGTTTATAACGACGGCTACAGTTTGTGGAGAACATGAGAAGGTCTCTGCTCTCATGAGGCTTGGACTACAGTGTGTGAGAAAGTGTCTCACAGGAAATTTGGAGGGTTTTTCCAGTGAAATGCCCAAGTTAGGCTTTTCTGCACCCATTCTTTTAGATCTCTTTTACTGTGTTTACAATGACAACAACTTCATGAAGACCTCTAAATGATTGTTCTTAGACTTCTTCATAGCCATTCTGGTTTAGAGAACACATAACAGGAGCTTTTCAACTCTAAACCTCATCAAACCCATGGCTGTGATTGGTGTGTCACACTGGCCTGCCTCACGCCACAAGTTGGGGTTGCCAACCCTATTGTTTCCAGGCCACGGGCTTCTGCTGGAACCAGAGGTCAATCGATCATTTTGATTCATGTCGGCTGCCAATCACAGATCAGAGGTGGCCTGTGGCACTACAAAAGGTTATCGCTGAAATTCATCCTGGCTTTGTTTCATGTGCAGGGTTCATATCAATGTCACTGTCATTACAAATCAAACCAACATGCTACTCTCTGGACTTTGCACTTGGTGCAACCAATACTAGCTATACTTGCTTTTTGTAGCTTCTGCCATTTGTCAATTTTTTATACTAATGATTACACTTCTGAACACATTCAGAAACAGCATTTAGATAAACACTGAAAATCGATTATTGAGCTGGTGTGTTCTTCCATCTTCAAGACAATACTTGAATATACCAGGGGTGTAGGTTTGATTTGGAAAGTGGTGGGGACATAAATTTGTCAGGGGGATTTGGCCATATATACGGTGGATTCCAAGTGTTGTCTACAAACATTTAATTGTGTAATGACACTAACTATAAGGGCATATTATGAATTATTAATGTGATTAATAATATATAAATAAGCAGGAATACACTCTCACCAAAGCTTAGAGTTAAAATGCTTACCTGGCCCTCTCTTTCTGCTTTCTCTCTGTTTCTGTCTTTCTCTATATTACCTGTGTGGACAACCACTATGTAATAGGCTGTCAATGGTCTTGCACATTTTTTTTTAACAATTACATCAGAAGGATGTGCTCCATGAGATAACATTACAGTACACAGGTCTGTCTTTGATACTGATACTACTATTACTGCTACTAATAACCACTAAGTGATCCACCTTAACGTAAAAAAAAGCCACTCTGTTCATGTACTTAGAATGAGAGATGGGAAAAATTGGTTTATAACAATGCTCAAATCAAAAGGATGTGCTCTTTGAGGTAAGAGTATAGCTCATAGTGCAAATCTTTACCAGTTCACCCGCCGGCTGGCCTTAGCTTTTCGCTCTTTCTTTTTCTGTTTCTCTCTGATGTCTGTAACAAAGCTGAATGAAAATGAATGGAACTCCTGATTTGTAATACGAATCTTACTAGATAATAAGTTAATCTTGCCTGATAACTTAAATCACCAAGCATCAGCTTACTGGAAAATGCTTTTATGTTATGTAAAGCAAGTGACCACATTTACATGATAATTATCCAAGATAACAATAAATACTTCCCACACTTTCCACTGTTAAAAGGGAAGAGATTAATAAAGATGCCCGGACACCATGGTTCCTCTCTGGTGACTTAATTGAGATGAGACATTATGACCGAGAGCTCCCCCTTCCAGACTCTGCAGGCATTGCTAATCAATCCCAAGCATATCTCTCAACAAAGTTCAACACGTAGATCATAGATCAACTTTCATGACAAGTAGGTGTCTTTATACTTAGCTGCTGTGGTTACTTCAGTACACACACTGTCAGTCAGCACTGGCTTTGGACATGGGCAAAACCAGATACCTCAGGTGGGTGGTCCAGGGGCAGAACTGCACCTCTCTGGAGGATGGGAAAAGGCTGGTAGCGAAGGTGGAACTACTCTGGAGGCCAGTGATGCAGGCGGTACCCCTCTGGGGCCGGAGGCTGGCAACAGGGCAGCAGGACTCGGAGCACCAGGAGCAGGTGTCCGCTGGGCCAATGACTGGGACCAAGGAGCTGGTGTTGGCCAGATTGCAGACGAGGAACCAGGGGCTGGTGTTGGGCAAATGGCTAACAGGCCAGTGGTATGGATTTTGGATGGCACTGGCAGAGAGGCTTGCTGGGGACCTGGGACTGAGGTCTGTGCTGATAGCTGGGAGCAAGGGGCTGAGGCTTAGGTGTGGTGGAGGCTGGAGTGACAGGCTCAGGAGGAACAGAATGAGGAGGAGAGTGGATATGACACTGTCAGCAAAGTCCTGCTTCCAGAGACGAGCAGGGATTTCCAGGAAGTCTTGTAAAAAAAAAAAAAAAAAAAAATCTGGGGGTTGGGTGGGGGGGGCTTGAAGGCTAGGAGGTTGTTGGCAGGCTGGTAGGCAGGCAGATAAGAGATGACCATCAGAGACAAAGAAAAACAGGTTAGTCACTTGGAACATGAAAGCACAAAATCACTGAGAGTATACACTAAGTTGACATAAGTATTACTACCACTGTGGTAAAAACAATGATCTGGTGAGTGGGTTGGAGTAGAGCTGGCATTAAAGTACTGTCAGACTGATGATCTGATGGGTGGATGGAGCAGGTGTGTCTCATCATCAGGGATCCAGTTGCCAGGAGAGTGAGAGAGGGATTGCCATGCCCACACCACAGACACAGAGAGACAGACAGGGGAAGGGGGAAACACAAGGAAAAAAACTGGAACATGGCTGTGTCTTTCCACTCTGTCTTGTATTTCTTGGTCAGGTCCTTCTAAAAAGCAAGTTGAATCAAATGAGTTTTCCGGGGTCTGTGACATGCGTCTTTGGTGCTAAGTGAGCACATTTTTCAAGTGTGGTTTCCACAGCCGTTTTCTGTAAAAATTAGTTCCTATGATGCATGACTCCTAAACTGTCTACATGGGAAACAGTATGCAGCATTGCCTTTCACAGAGTACACAAGTGACGGTATGTGTTTCTTCCCTGAAAAGAACCCAACTATAAAGTACTCATTTGGGTTTATCCACCCAGAGGTCATTTACAATTGCACTACCCTTCTTCCAGACCTCATTTGGAGGGCTGCTAAAAGATGCACAACTGTCATCTGGTTCTGAGGCAGCTATTGGTGAAGAAAAAGGCATCCCAGGCCCTGGTAGAGGAAAGGAGAGAGGAGATGGCTGCACTTGTCTCTGCTGTTGCTGCTAGCTTGGCGTTTATGTCAACGCGAGTTCCTGTTTCATTACTGGAATCTACAAAACTGCGAGTGGTAGCTGATTGTTGTAGTGTGGTTCCACCTGCTGAGTGAACATTAGCTGAGCTCTTCTTGTTGGTGAACCACTTTCTTATGTCCATTTTCACATAGAAAATATGATTGCTAATACGTACGCCAAGCTAGCTGCACAGTGGCTGACGTGAAACATTGTACTGGCATAAAAAAACAAAACCAGTTTAACTAATCACAAGCATAAGGTGTACTTAGATTATGATTAGAAACAAAGTCAACTTTATTCCTGGATGGGGCGGCCTGGCCGGGTCTGCCTGTAAAATAGAAACTGTTCATTAGCTTTTCAAATGGTCATTTTTAAATAAGGTTAAGCATACATTTTGTAAAAACAATTAACTTTTAAGACAAAATGTGAAAGTATAAGGATTACATATTTTAAGTCTTTTAAGCTGATTTATTGATGTGTATCCACAACAGATCACTGTCACTGTCAGGAAAAGTTAAATTGTGCTTTTCTATTTTATGTCTGTGTATTTAGATTTGTCTTAATTGTGAATCTAAGTGGATGGTATGCCAGGCCTGATGCAAACTGATACTAACCCAACATATCAGCAAACTAATGTGTAATATGAAGAATAGATTTTGAGAAGTAGTTCAATTCATCTTGTATTGAAAAGAAAAGGCTTTTATCCTTAATTTCAAACTGATTTTTAAAAGCATATACTGTATCAGTTGTGGAGAGCTTATGTGCTTTACATTTTATGACACGTGAAATCAGTATAATTCTTACGCCTATGTCCTAGCAACATGTTCTATATAAAAACCTAAGACTTACAACCTCTCCTGCCTCTCCAGCAGCCCCTCAAGAGCTGCTGGGATTGAAGCCCCACGGCCTAAACGATAGCTCCCACCGTGTCATTAGGGGCATGTGGAGAGGACCCCATGAAAGCACTGCCAAAAAATCTCCTTGAAGATCGAGGGAAAGAAAGGCAAGGGGTATTGATCCGTCTGTCCACGGATATGATACTTAAGCCCTGGTACTGAGAGCTGGAGAGCCCCTGGATCCATATCTCAAAGACTTTAATCCTGGCCCCTCTTACAGCTGGATTGGCCTTCACCTTAACCTCCCGACAACAGCTCCTGCAGATCAGCCATGGAAATTTCATTCTTCTCACAAGCTGCTTCCCTCCACCTTCCCCCGTTTCTCTCCCATTCTGTGTTTTCACCAGTCTGTGGTTATTAACAGTGCTGCCCTGCGTTCCCACCCGAATTAGGAGTGAGAAGTGAATTAATACCTGATCCTGGTTTTCATCATTTTCTGAAAAAAAGTTCTTATCCTCCTTTTCTTATAGTTGAAGTTGGAGGGCAAACTTGAAGGAATCGTGCATACATTACAGGTGAGCTGGTCATGTCAGGCTGCCGCTGGTGTGGCTAAATTTGCTTTTAAAGAGTGTGATCAGATACATTAATTTGTTATGTACTGTAAATCATATATTCCATTGGTGTGAGTTAAAGTTCAGGTGCAGCATATCTCTCTTTGAAATCAACAAATCAGCACCAGATTCATTTTGGGATATTACCATGATACCACTGTAAACGAAGGCATCATCGAGGTGACTGGAGACTAACACTGGTTGGTAATTGCTCTGAATGCATATTGGATGTTGTTGGTTCTGATACTCATTAATCTACAAAATCATCATGGATTTATTAAGAGAATGACAGTCTGTTTTCCAAGACGTACTCAATTCGTTCCAGTCAAAGTTGTTGATCTGGTGCATACACAGAAAAACTCTTCATGCTATTACCATCATCATCTTTTAAGTTCATATGGTGAAATTGTTACTTATTTCCATACATAGCAGCTATGGAGTTAGATGAGGGGTGTTTTTGTCTATGTAATCAAGTCCAATATTCACTATCTTTCAGCTCTGATTTTGGTCTTGACTAACTCCTGAGGGAAATACCTGGCTCTTTAGCTTCTAAATGCTCCACAGTGTTCACCAGCTAGTGTCTAACTGTTGTTTGCTCAGTGCACAGTAGGTTTTTGCAGCTTTTCTTCAAAAACAGCTGCCTGCTGTGGCTGGAAATGACGCTATGAGAACGCTGAGAGTGAACCAAAATAGTAAAGTTGCAGCCAGACAGCTAAACAATGAGCTGAAACTCACGCTTGCTCTGTAAAGCTGAGGGGAGTTGTGAATTGAGCTGATAATCCTCTCTAGACACATCACTACCAGAGACACCCCATTACACATTGTTTCAACTGTCATTTCATACATTGTTATTCTAAAAACATCGGTTATAGCTGCTTTAAACTTGGAAATAAGCATAGTACCTTACCATGATACAAGACCACTACTGAATACGCAGTATTGGAATTTACATATCAGTAAAAATTTCTTAGCTTTAAAGGATTGTTACCACTTTTCAATAGAGCATCCATTACAGTTTGTCAGTTCTAACTGGTTTTATTAATGTTTAATAAATCATTTACTAATGCTTTATAGATAAGTTGTTAACAAGAACTAGTTATCAGTGGCCTTGTCATGGCTGGTGTTTATTCTCCTTCAGACTCCATTAGGTCTGACTTTGCTTTATTAATGACTCAAAAGTCCAAGATTTTCTACAACCTGGCAACAAAAGGTGCATTTTTGGCTTATGCTGTAACATGACTTATTAGAAAGTACCAATATATTTTGAAAATTGTATTTGAAAATCATTCATCTGAATTCAATTTCATTTAAAGTAATTGGAAATAATTTCACTTTTGATAGTGTGATTGCCTTACCAACAGCCTTAGCCTCTTTCGCAGCCAGACGCCATGCAGCGTGCCTAACACACAAGTGCATCTTCAGTGCATGCACACACATGCTCACGCACTCCTCCTCTGTTGTGTTGTGTATTGAGCGGTCTCAGACAGATGCCTGAGCATAGGCTGGAGCATTAGGGGGTGTGCCAGGGTCAACGGACTGGGATAGCCAAATTGTATGTACAAATATAATTAATCTTCGATGTAATGACTGAAGACCTGGGAGCCACGTATGGACTATTTCCAACCTTATGAAATCATCATTATATCATCATGATACTGTGACTCAATAATTTACCTTTTCTAAATATGAATGAAAGAATAAAGTTTTTTTTTTGTTTGAATCGTAAATATTCAGCTTTATTGATCCCTGTGGTCGCTACATGAGCACCAAGTAATGATAGGACACATCAAATACATAAAACAGACACCAGATTAAAGCAGGTGGAGTTATTTAAGCATACGCAACTAACAATTCCCACTGTCAGATGTAGGATTTATTATTTATGGCACTGACCTGGGAGAATAAATAATATTGTGACTGTATGTGAATATGTGTTTTCCCATGGTGTGCTCTTTATCTGCAGTTATTGTGGTGCTTAGACAGGGTAATCAGTCATTCCTTACCCAGGGCCAATGTTGAAATATTCATATGAAACCACACTGACATGTCTATTGTTCTGGCTGATAAATACTGCAGCCATATGAGGTCATCATTAGTGGACTGGGGGTCGAAACCCTGAGCTTTCCTTGTTAGCGACTCATCTCCATAACAACCATTGCATACTTCATGAAACTTGAACATGACCCTTAAGCATTGATGTGAGAGGTCAGAGGCCAAATAAGCAGCCATTAGAGCCACTTCCTGGTTATCTCTCAGCACGCTTGCTCAGAATGACCTCTTTTTGTCCTGGATTTCCTAATTAAGACAAGCTGCAGATGGTAGAGCAAGTGCAGCTATCTCCCATCATGCCAACATGTCAATGGTCATTAAATCATGAATGGTATTTCTAAGGAAAATCTGACCTGTGAATTATGCTAAAAGCCACAAATTAACTTCTGTGTTTGTAAATTTGTGCCAGCTCCTGTAGCTCGGGGCTCTTCATAGAAAGTGCTAGCAGTATCAACCTTTTTGTCCATCTCCACTGGACAGCTCTCTGTGTATCACCAGAAAGCAATATGTTGTCACAGACACGTCTTAGTTGAAAGTGGCGAAACAACAGCTTCTGATGCTTTGAGATTTTTTTTAAAAAGATCTAAAATTGTCATTCAGAAGGAAATGGGTAGGGTAAATGATGGTGTCAGATTGGTGATGATCATGGAGCAAACCACTGCTAGGATCAACACTTACCTGATGAATTTATTTATTTATCATTTTTTAAATATTCCAGCCTCATGCACTGTTGCATTTTTGATTTTTTTTTTTTTTTTTTTTACATGTTTTCTTATTTGGGTATGTTTTTCCTTTATTTAATAGTCAATAAACAGGAAATCTGGGGAGAGAGGAAAAGGACTGATATGCAACATGTTGTAGGTTCCCTGCAGGAATCGGACAAGAGACACAGTGATCATGTGGTATGCACCTTAAAAGCTTTGTGAGTGGTTCTGAAATTTCTGAAATGCAGGCAACCCTTTATAGTGTCATGTTGTTGGTTACCGGACCCTATGCGCTGTGTGCAGCCATATTGCATATTGACTGCATGTCACACTGTGAGGAGGTTTTAAAAATGCGTAGTCTCACTGTGCACATCACATTTACAATGAATGCCTGGTGAATTGTAGCATTATCAGGACAACAGAAAACCATACTGTTTGCAAGCAGACATGTCATCTACCAATGTCAATTTCACAACACTTTCATAGCCGTAGTCACATGCAGTCACATTGTAAGAATTTGGTCCTAAATTTATGGCACTGTCACAACTTTCACCACAGGCTGTGTTAGGGTGCCAATGTTCATCTGTGATCTGGGACCATCGTTTAGGATTGCAAACCGATGATTTCATCAAGGGACTCCGATGATTGTCAACCTTAGTCTGGGACAGACTGAAATCACACAGTGTGTAGGCGCCTTAAAGACAGGTGTTCTGTGTTGAGATGTCTCTTCAGCTTGCCACATATGTTTATTATTTCATTTCTTTTTTGCAGAGGAGACACACTGGTAAGGGACAGCCAGTTTTCCCTGCCCGCAAAAAGCTGTAGGCCAAGTAGCTTTCACTGTGCAACCTGATGCTTGTCCTTTGGCTGGCTCAGGGAAACATAGCCTTTAGTCTATAGTCTGCTCAAACTGTGTTGATGGCTTTAAAGTAACAAAGGTTTCATCACTTGCTCTGACAGTCACCATCTCTAATTGCTGTAGATCTGGGGCTGTATTCACAAAACATCCTCAGGCTAAAAGTAGCTCCTAACTGGCTGAGTTGGGAGAAACCTTTAATAAAACAATGTGTGTGTCAGTCCTGTCTTTTGGTTTGTGAGTAATTCATGCAGCAATTTATCTCTACAGGTATCTCCTCAGTCTGAGAGAATTTAGAGGTCAGTGAGACCTGCTCACAGTCAGTACGCTGCCTCATCACATCAGTGTTTTGTAAAAAAAAAAAAAAGATAATGATATTTGAATCCGTATTTTGACAGCAGCCATTTAACAGGATTCAACTGGCTCATCAAGTCAAAGTAATCCAGTGACACTGGAGATAATGTCTGCACAGTTCTACTTGGACAATAGACACTAAAATTACAGTTTCCAGCTGTGTGATCTGAGCCTCAGAATTACTCATAAAACTGAAGATGCTCTTCAGACCCCAGTGTGTTCAATAGTTCATTAAGTGCACATTAAATAATCACCAACTGCAATAAATACATAAAAGGTGATTGCCAGATTATCCAATAAAATTGCTGCTTTATGGAGAATTGCCACATCAAAATGTGATGCTGTATTGGAAATATTTATTATTATTTTTTTTGTATTAAATCTGTGATGCAGTTTATACCACTGAAGTCTGTCTAACAGACATGGGAAGAGTACTACTCACTCAAAAAAATAAAATACCGTTTCTTTGAAGAAAGTATATATGATTCCACTGTTAAAGAGCATCTTTACGCTACAAAATAAACTGCATCAAATGTCAAAGTATACACTAATGGAAGCTCACAGCACTGAGCGCCAATGTCCAGACCATTTCAAATTCTATATCGATAGAGATTTTACAGTCATACGACTGATTATCAGTTAGAAATATACAACTACCCTCCACAATGTGGCTTTATTAGAATTGATCAGAAATAGGACAAACTGACTCACAATTAACACAAAGACTATGAATTAAATTAAATAACGTGGCCTGACTCAACAGGGGAATAAAACATCACCGAAGCAGAAAATCACGTTGCATACACACACAATGCTACGTTGCAAGGCATATTCTGCATGTTTTGAGCTGAATGAGGCTCTGCAGTCACATCCGAGATTATTGTCACAAACACCATAAAGGTCTCACACACCTCACTGAAGGTAAAAGAGTTCCTCAGTGAATGCACAAGTCACCAGAGGGATCTACTTTGAGCATTTTAGCATTTAGCCAGACACCTGTTGGTCACGCAGCATCATGAGTGTGTTTGATCTGTGTCATTTAACATGCTTGCCGGGTGGTGCATTAAACTGCTGATTAATTAAGGCAGGTGCTTTTGTTTTTTTAAACTATGCCGAGGTACAATAATGCTAACCTTAACCCATAGTAACGCATCCTTAATTTCATTGTACTGTTGTGCAATTAAATTTCATGGGTGAGACCACTGTTCCACACTTCTCACAAGCCCTGACAGTCAGCCAGTGAGCATAAAGATGAGACAAGATTTTATTGATCCTACACCGGGGAAATTCAGTAAACATGCAAAAAAAATGTGCCTGGAGCTCTCTGTAGCCACACAGACACAAGCAACTTCTTCTCTGCTGCAGCTGTTTTTTTCTGTTTCATAAAAATACTCAAAAAAAGTACACGGAGAACAACTTTTTTTTAAATATTAATCCTTTTTTTAATGAAAACTTATGTGAAAACAGTACAGCATGTACTTGTTTAAAGAGTAACACCACAAAAAGAGTTTTGCTTTAAAAGATGTACACATTGGACACACGATTTCAAGAGGTAGGTACTGTGGACACATTGACCAATATCATGAAAGACAATCCGCCACAGTGTTCACTTGACAAACTTCTCAGCATGTGCTGCTGAAACACAGGTACATAAATACTCCAAAAGTCCAGTTTGTTTGGCCGTGGGACTCTTCACAGCTGGAACCCTACATTATCATTTCTCACACACTCTTTCGGTCCTGATAATCCACCTTCCAAGTGTTTTACTGTTTCTGCCACTTGCTGATCTTCCCACTTCTGTTTGGCACTACGTCTCTTGTCTCTCAGATGGCCTTGTCCTTGTCAGCCCTCCTGCTTCTGTTTCTTCTTCTGCTTGCTTGAGCGATGCAGTTAGGGAGCGGATCTTCTCATTGACGATTGGATTCCCAGCTTTTCTTGGCATCTGCATTTTCTTCTCCTCTTCTTCCCCCGTGTTTCATCCTCACCCTTCCCATCAACCCTGTTACAGTAGCAAGAGTAAATTAAACTTACTTACTTGTGCCCCCAGTTTCTAATACAGTGATTTAAAAGCTCATCACATTTGGGTAGTTTTGACGTAGACATTAAAATGCAATTAACAATGGAAATGAACAAGACTTGTTGCACCTTTCTCGGCCCATACTTAAGGCATCCCAGGGCGCCATGACACTCCATTTGGCAACAAATGCACGCCCCCGTTTATTCCCTTATCTGTTTTTCAACAGGCTTTGGATTAAAACTTTGTTTTAAGTGGTCTAAGCGAAGTGTGAACTGTGACATCAAGAAATGTTTCCTCATTTCTTTTTGTGTTGAGAAAATAAGGTGGTTCATGCTTTACATTGTAGATCTTGGTGCATTTCAGCTGTATATGTATACACACAGGGCACCATCAAACCTTCCACCTTAACCTACTGTCACAGACCTGTGTTATGTTACACTTCATCTAAAGTGCATTTATGACTGTTAGCAGATTGTTTTGAATGTAAATAGAAGAATCAGATGTGGATCTTTTATTTATTTATTTTTTGTTTGCCTTTTTATTTATTAGATAATGGTGATGGCATGCAGCAAAGGACTGCATGCTATAAGGACATAACCATGGTTCATGGCACCCACATTCTACCAGGTGAGATCCCTGGACCCCCTCATGGATCACTTTTAAAAGTATATGAGATCAAAAAGTTTAGACCTTATTACAACATAGCCAGACAGTTTAATGTCCACCAGTCAGGTTTCCACAGAGAGAATGAAGGTAGAGATATCTGCTCTTTACCTTTGCACCGTTACATGAAATGACCCTGAATGCAGAGCATGACTTTAAAAGCAGTCTACTTTGAAAATGACCCCCAATGAAAATGAACTGATCATTGAGTCTTCTCTGCACAGCAGAAGGATTAGCATCCATCTGGAGGGGCCGGTGGGAGGAAAGTCATGTTCAAAGACACCTGGATCAATCTGTGTTAATAAATCCTGCTTGATACAGCCAGGGGCCTCTTCCTCGATACATACTAATATCCCTAATGTCCGCCCACCTTCATCCTGCCACAGCTCCATCATGCCGTCTACAAAATGTCCTTGCCCATTGTCTCTTTTTCACTACTATACCAATTTGGAGGCTTTTATTGTTCTCATAAGACATTAGACCCCCAACAATCAGACATATATCAATCAATAGTTTGTGATATGAAGGTGATTGTGTTGTGACTGCTGATCATCTTAGCTCTAAGGTGAACAGTCTAAAACACTGTTGCTTGTGCCATCTGACTATTCCATTCCACTGGTGGTGAGTTTGTGTCCTGCACAGACTTGCAATTCATGTTCACTTTTCCTAACGTGAATGAAGCATTTTAATTGCCTAATTTTAACATTTGTTTATTTGCTGTCATCGTGATTTTTATTTGGCAATACCATCGCTGTCTAAGATATAGTGAAAATAAAAAAAAAACAAACAAACAAAAAAAAATAGCAATGCACATTTAATGAATTTTGTTTTGCAGAACTGTCTAGCATCCAAGTTCTGACTGGTGATGGGGTTGAGTCAATAGAATTTTCTCTTTTGTGTGTGGGTGTGTGTGTGCAGGTCTAAAAGCAAGTCATTTTAAATAATGTTATGTTGAATAATGTGTTTCTCTTCAAAACTAGTAACCCCACAGTGAAAGCTGATCAGCAAAAGTTACACAGGCTCTAAATAGAATTTATCAGCTTGACATGAAAAGTTGAAACAAGCTAATATAGAATATATACTGTATGTATGTTGCCAGACAGATAGGAATAAGCCCAGTTTAACCCTAAAGCTCTTAAAGGTTAACAAAGGGGGGGAAACTGTGTCTAAAGGAGTTAAAGGTTAAAGCAAAGCGGAAAAAGCATTTGATCTTCATATAATTTGACCATGTGCTTTTGTGTGCACGCACCTGTGTTCCCTTTTAAGTCAGGAGCTGCTTGCTTGTGTTCATGTCTTCCTTTCTGTGTACACATGTGGACAATTTAAATGCATTACCAACATTCGTGTTGGCTGTTCTGTGTCCATGTAATGCTATGCGTGTCCAAACACTTGAAGCCTCCATCTGTTTGCATGTGTGTAAGATATACCCTCAGGCCATAAGTCCCTTGTCTCTACTCTCCCCCACCTCCATCTTCACCCCATATTTCCATTCAGAAGTCCCCAGACATGACCCCTGGTGTGACTCTCACAGTGCACATCAAAATAGGATGGTGGGGTGGGTGAAGGTGCGGGTCACCGATACAGCCTCTGTGATCCATGTGAACAAAGAGTAAGCGGGCAGGGTGGGTTAAATTTCAAATTGAAATTGTGGTGCATATGCTCTGGCTGGGTAATTGACTCTCTCTCTCTCTCATGCCCTGTCCCTGTGACTCTCTCCCATAGCCATGGCCAGAACAAATGAACAATTCATCATCAGAAGTTGTCCTCTGGCCCCAGACTCAGGTGACAACTGCCTTCATTCTCTGTAGAATGGCAGCCATCAGTGGCTAGGGGGATGGGGATGGAATGGGAAGGGGTTGCTGATGGGATGGGGATGGGACAGAGGTTGAGCAGATATCGGGTTGGGATTAGAAACTTGCTTGTTCAAACCCCAAACGTATAGAAAATTGTGTGGGCTATCAGTAATTGGATGATTATGACTCGAAAATACAGTTGGGGTACCCTTGAACAGGACAGTGGTAAAATGTGATGTGTAATTATATAATTTCTTAATCAAAAATCAATGAGGTGACTGCTTCTCAAAAGTCCTGTCCTCAGAGCCTGAGTTTCAGGCTTGCATGTAGTCATGATTCTACCATAAGCACAAGTATATAGTTTTTCCCAGCAGGCATTTTGACTTGTCACAGTAGTAAAAGCACATGTGTTACTAACAAAACAGAACAGAGCTATTAAAAATGGCTGCTGTACCATAAGTAAGCCATCTTCGTAAACCACAACACTGTAATAGTGAGTCAGAATGCACAATAGTAGGACCCTGAAACCAAAGCGGCCAAATGGAATTCAGACTCAGTCATCATTCATTTTAAAATTTGCCTGTGCTTTTCCTACTCTCTCATTTCAAAATGTCTTTTGAGAAGAAATCATTTGTGGAATACATATTCAGATCCTTTACTGCAACCTACATCAGTAATCGATGTTTTGCCCATTATGGAGGCAGTTGAACAAGTTTTAAACACAACACTGACATATTATTACCATATTACCAAAGCTATTATGCCCACTGTGTTAGTAAAGTGAGTTAGGGTCCAGCCAGGCTCACCAGTTTGCATTCAGAACAAGCAGATCCACAGAAGATGCCACTGCCCTCCACTTAGTCTCACTCAACACCTACATCACAGTGTCGCTTATTGATTTCAGCTCGGCATTCAACACAATCTCCCCTATGAAGTTGATTAGCAGCCTTAGCACTCTGGGACGGAGTACCACACTCTGCAATTGATATTGGACTTTCTCACAAACAGAACCCACACAGTTAGAACTGGTGGTCACACCTACTACTTGCTAGTGGTGATCATCGGAGCCCCCCAGGGCTGTGTGCTAAGGCCTCTCTTGTTCATGCCAAAGTCTGTGATTGCAATCCCTGACATGAAGACAACTCTGTTCTCGAGTTTGCAAGTGACATTTCCATCACTGGCCAGATTTCAAACAATTAAAATTCATATCAGGAGAAAATGCTGAGGTTGAGCAGGACACAGTCTTAGGATTCTGGCAATCAGCATCACAGAGAACCTGTAATGAGCATTACGTATCTCCACTCTGGTAAAGAAAGCACGGAAATGACTGTATTTCTCAAGGAAATTTAAGAAGGCAAAATTCCCATGCCAAGCTCTTGTTAACAGGACAAGGAGGACTCAGTAGCAAGTGATTAAAACTGGCCACTACATTACTGGCACTCATCTACTCAGCATCAGTGCTATTGGTGAGGTGACTGCATAGAAGTCAAAGGATAATAGAAGACAATACTGACTGTTCACCCTGATGTCGTCTGGCAGAATACGGATATAGAAGTATCCACTGCCATACCACCAGTGGACAGAGCAGCTTTCCTCAGGCTGTGATGCTCCATTCACTACAAGCCATCAAAAAATATAGAATTTGTGTCATGACTTGACTCGAGTTCTGTCTTGAAATGCAAATTTGAGGACATAAGACTTGCTTGGCTAACATTGATAGAAAGACTCTACATTTTGTATTCATAAAGTGAGACTTAGACCTTAGGTGATTACTAGCATAATGCTGAAAAACCTGGTAACCTACTAAGAGGCAGCAAACCAGCGGAGGTCATCACACAAGACAGCAACGTATTTGGATTCATGGATAGTAAAGTCATAGATATGTAGTGAAAAGAAAACAGCGGTATGGAAGGTCTGCTGCTTGAAAATCAATGACATGACCGCCACAAAATTCAACTACATCCGTTGCTACAAAACCCATAAAGAAAGGTAAGTGAATGTGTCTTTTTAGCTAACTAATTGGGTGTGGGCGTTACTAAAGAGCTAATGTTAAGATTAAGCTATGTTAGATATTGCAGACAAAGCACTAATGTAAAAGACAATTGGGGACTGATTCAGGGCCAAAGCCAACTAAAATATGCAGACATGTTACTAACTAGCACAGCTGTGGGCACATGGCTAAATAGTTACAGGTGTAACATTAGTCTTCTCATGACAAGCTATTGTCTCCCTTTCTCTGCTGTTGTAAATGCCTCTTTAAAACATCATTAACTGGAATTGTGTGCTCGTTATTCTGAATTCATTTTGCTGCCTCTGTTGTTACAGCTGTGAAAAAAATCTATCCACTTAAGACCTAGTGTTAGCTCATGCTTGTATGGTCACTCTCATATTAGAAACAATTCCAATGGCCATTGTTTTGGAGTGGAGTGTGAATACCCACACAGGCTGCAACCCCCTGCAGCATGTAGAGGTTGATATCACGTCAATGCATGATGGCAACTGAACAGAAATAAGTGCAGAGTCTTGCGCTTTCTACCAAGAGAGACGGGCAAATGGTTACTTATTTATTTATTTTTTTACATTTTTTTTGGAAGTTATTGACGTAAAAAGAAAGTCAGTGTGTCTACATTAGCATGTGCATGTGCACTCCCAGTGCTGAAAAAAGGCTAACCTCAAGCATAATTAGACCCTGAAACATACTAAACTGGTAAGCTGGTGGGTCAGGAACACTTGGGTGAAGTTAACGCCCTTTGCTCTTTTCAAAACTGACTTTTGCATAGACTCAGTTCTGCTTAAGACTGATTCCAGCCAGCTACGAGCAGCATCATCATCACTACCATCACTTTTTTTTTTTTTTTTTACATAGTTTAATTAATTAAGACCTTTAGGGGATTCAGCTATGAAATTCAGAAACGTTGTCTAATGATTTAGACAAAGAATATTGTAGTAAAAAGCTACTTACACATTAATACATCAGTGATATGTATAAATCAACAAAGTGAGCAAAATGATTCTTTTGCTTTTGAAGTTTTAGGTACATTTTGCGGACAATATTGACTTCACTGAAGTAAGCTTTTGAATGCAGGACTTTAATAGGTAAGGGAGTACTTGATCAGTGCTACAGTGTGGTGCTGCTGGATCATGGATGGATCACTCCACCAATGACTTGTAATGTAGCTATGGATGTCTATGAGATACCAGTGTCACCTTAAAATACATCTAGTCTTTGTTCTACCCCAGGCACAAACTTGTTCTATTCCTGTGCTGGACACACAGATATGAAATCATATTGATCTTCTTGTTAAGGACAATGAAAATATCTACAAAAAATTACCTTTCCTTTAAGTGTTTCCCTGTTTAGTGTTGGTTCCAAAAAAGAACTGTTAGTCCATAGAAGAAAATCATCTGGGTCATCTCTGTAGACTAAATGAACAGAGTACAGTGCAGTAACTGGGTTTGTTATCTCCACTGGAGCCTTTGAAAGCCTCTCTCCCTTATACAGAGAACGGTGCTGTGGCCACACTTGGCCTTGTGGCTTAATCATCAAACAGAAATAATATCAGTTACATGGGTGTGTTGGACTCCTGCCTGAGGCTTTGATAGGTGAGAGCGTCTGCTTCACCATCTCCAGACCAGAACTCAGGGGAATTCTCCAAAACTCCCACCTAGGGCGACACACTCGCACACACCTCACTGTATTGGAGGACCAAGTGTGAGGTGAGTAGCAAGAGCATTTGCTGGAGAAAAGAGGGAGAAAAGAGGAAAAGGAGACTAATGAAAGTATATGGAAATATGTGAAGAAAAGGCGTGAGACTGTGCCGTGGCTCCCCCATTGTTTTCTCATTAGTGAGCTGTATATGTGACTCCAGATTCAAGCTGTTCCTGTGCAAAGCAGGCATGGTGTATGCACCATCAGTATGCAAGGCCTATAGAGAAAAGGAGCTTAGTGCTTGTTATTGCAGTAACACCTAGCAGGTGAGTTTTGAATATGCATGAAATGAATATCACACATTTCCAGTTTTATTATTATCATTTGTGGTAGAGTTCAACAAGCAATCACATTCTGCAAAGTTGTGAAATCCAGTATAAATCCAGCATCCATTGTACAAAGGGTTTACAAAACATATGATTGGAGGTTAGGGAATACATTATTTTCTTTATACATATCTGTGGACGTGTTTGCATGTATTACCTTCATCAGTGAAGTGATATTTAAATGTGCATAGTTATATGTTCCCCTAAGTTCATTTTATTTTTTTATCAGTAGAAGCCAAATCAAGCAGTTACGTTTGGGGTTTATTCTTGACCTTGGAATCAAAGGTGGACAAAATCGAATAAAAAAAAAAAAAATCAATTCATTCTCCACTTGACACTGACCAAAAGTTCTAAAACAAGGGAGTAAGTGGACCTTGAGATTGCTTTGTCTGTTGTTCCCAAGTTCAGTAATAAACTCTCAAGATCAGCTTTTAAGTTGACATGGACTAGAAGTCAGAGAGGTGACGTCAGAAATTAATTGAACAAGACAACTGAGCAAACCCCATTTTCTAAAGAAAACAGTGGGACACGGTCAAAGGCTCCAGAATATGCGTCAGTGGACCTTGAGTTGAAATAGTTCAATCAATTTAACCAAGTGGTTTGAATTGCATTGAACAAGACCTAAACCACAGAGCTGCATATAAGAAAATGCTTATTATCTATACAAACACTGACTGAATACTCCTGCCGCTAAAGGACCCTGTGATGAGCTCAACTGCTGTTTCCAAGGTCAAGAATGAAATTTCAATCTCAGCGTTTAAGGCAACATTGAAGGAAGCGATTTGAAGAGTGTGGTCTGAAGAGAATGGAGATTACGAAATTACTAGGAAAAGTCAATTTGTTGATGAACATCATATGATATCACTGAAAGTTCTAGAAATGGAGCCTGAGCTGATGTCTTCGCTTTAACTAAACCAATCCTTAACCATAGAGGTGTCAGGTTAAAAAAACAAAAACACTTATGTGGAACACTGACAAACCTTTTATTCTGTCTTTTTGATTTGAGGGACTTGTTGCATGAGCAATATGGTATAGCAGGCATCTTTGGTACCTTTGCACACATTTTGTTGAAGAAATCATAAGAAAATGTAAATGCTGTAGAGTTAAAAAGACACTTAACATTTTACATTTTCCCTTCCCACTAAGATTTGAGTGAGGACTCCTGAATCTTGCAGTCACTGTTTAACTGTTATCACAGTAGCTTATGCAGTGTTCCAAATTTAATGATAAGTACATAATAAGTTCCTTATGGGTTTATGTGGCAAACACCAGAGTGCATGCATTATTTTTTTAAATTGCTGCCAACAACTTTTGCCTTCAAGACAGTCACACTGGCTGATATACAGTCAGCTCCATGTTCACATACAGGTATAATATCATGGTCCCATGATATCTCAGTACTAATCACCTTTGCTCCATTAGAAGTCATTGTTGGACAGCGGCTGCTGGTCCTGCTCCTCTCTGATCTTATGTGGTGTGAAACGTGCTAGCATCATTAGCCACTGACTGAGTCCATTTGAGGCCATTTAGCACCTCCTGTCTGCCTGCAGCCACTAATATGTGCATATAGTGTGTGTGTGTGTGTGTGTGTGTGTGTTGTCACCTCAGTGCTGACACAGTACAGACCTCTGGTCTCTGAGCTGCAGGGTCAGACTGTCAAAGTTCCACTGTTGTAAAAGGGGGGCTGAGGGGTTGAGCATGTGCCTGTGTTTTATGTGTGTTTTTTTTGTTGTATGTGCATGTTTGTGAGGCCCAATTATCGCTTCATGACATAGTTACATGAGAGAAACTCTCCTAAATGCAGACAATTTAGTCAGTTAATCCTAGATTATTTGTAGCTCAGATTTTCCAGGTCAAAAAGTAGCAAATTTTAGAAATTATATAATTTAAATATAGAAAAGTCATTTCAAGTACACATACTTTTTGTGCTTAATTTAAAGTGTACAGCTAAATAGATAATAACTTTAGATAATAAATAATGTTTTACTTAATTAATTGAAATATAGTGGTTTTTCACCTGAGTTGGAGTTATGGTTGGTATTTTGGTCAGGGTGAGAGTTTGGATCTTGAGGTTTGAGCACCATAACTGAATGACATTTGATGCTACAAGGGAGACCTGTGGTGGCTGACATGGGAGTTTCTATTTTTGTGCCTTGTCCTTAAATAACTTGTTGATAACGAACTTGATGGTCATTCCAATTGGAGGAAGAGTTATGACTTGATGGATTATCATCAATGACAGTTGAGGGCTACAGTAGTGTGTGTGGTTCTGTCTCTATCTCTCTTTCCGTCTGCCAGTCTGTAGGTCTGGTGAGTGGCTGTGAAGCTACAGATGGCTATTAGTGGTGGATAGGGCACAGCACACAAACACATACTGTCTGCACACAATGTGAAACCAGGACGATGTCTTTTTGAGCCAGTGGGTGTCACGTAACCTTAATATCCGACCGCGGGCTCAACACCAAAACTACCAGACGGCCCAGAGCTGTTCCTTTCCAAACACACATTATATAAAGTCTCTTAACTTGGTAATTGTTTTATGCCACTTTGTTGTTCCAAACTGTTACTGCCACATTGCCTTTGATTCTGTGAATCTTTGGATGTTGTCATTTATTTAGATGCTCCAGCAGTTGCAGAGGTGGAGAGCTTAGCATCATCCTTTCTCTTTTGGATATAGTTTAGACCTCTTTGGGTTGTAGATACCATGTGGTTTTGCCATTATTTTGGCCTTGGCAACAATGATGACCATACACCACGTCTTTGAAACTGAAGAACAGAACAGGTCATTTGACTTCACCTTCCAAAACAAAGCAAATGATAACACATCAAAATCATTACAAATTACCATTAAAACTACTTGATAATCAGTGGTTTGCGCATCCACCATTTCGCCCTAACAATGGAGGGGTAATACTATGAGTGTAAAACAAACAGTAGGTTCATTCCAGTCAGTCAACAAACCATCTACTCACGAGTTAATGAATCACTATAGTAGTGAGTCAGTGAAATTAATGAGTCATTCATCAAAATGTCTGCAGACAGTAAACCAAAATATAAAAAAAATCAGCTAGGGCCTAGTCAGTAAAATAGACAGAAAACCAGTCCACCTGTAAGAACTGCACCAGATCATGTTTGAGATCAAAAAGTCATTCTGTGACATTAAGACCAGTTGTGCTATAGAAACATTCTGGTTTTCAACATAACCAAACCCACTTAAGTTTGTGTTGCATCTAAACATTCACAACAGCGATGAGCCACGAGTTGTTTAACTGTTGCTTGAAAGTTAAAGAAGGTCACATGTTGTCTCGTGTATTATTGGAACGCCCATAGCTGCTTCCATTCTGCCAGAGAGCCATGTCTTGTTATAACGTGCAGTAATGGTCATCATATATGAAGCTAATGGCAAAGCACTTTAGCTAAACAGGCTAATGGAGGCTGAATATACATGAACAAGAACAACGACCACAGTAAATGCAATCACATTCCATATTTGTTGATAGTTGGACTGAATTACTGTAAAAATGTCACAGTCACCAGCATGCTGTCAGCTCCAGCATTTTAGCTTTCTTAATGCTTCATATTACCCTTTAGGTGAAAAAGAAAATTGCTGTAAAAATGTATCTGTAATCAACATCAATGACTGTTTGCCAGACATCATTTCTTAAGCTCGAGCTGAATCAGGATATTATTCCTTCCTCTGTTTCTCTCTTCTACTTGCATCC
Source organism: Chaetodon trifasciatus (assembly GCA_037975065.1). NCBI lineage: Eukaryota > Metazoa > Chordata > Actinopteri > Chaetodontiformes > Chaetodontidae > Chaetodon > Chaetodon trifasciatus. Next base: position 4,685,581 of record JBBMOE010000044.1, read on the forward strand.
CTCAAATCCATCCTCCTTCAACTCTGGCCATCCCGTGAGAGGGACTGTTGTTTACCATGTAAGGGAGAAATCATATTTAGGGGGGCTTATAGCCAAGGCCGAGTGCTCCCAGAGGAAGAGCCTATTACAACAGTAAGAGTGGATTAATTAGAGAGCGTCTCAGCAGAGCCGGGCTGAGAGCCTGGCTTGGTCAAAGGGGAGTCATTAATCGCCTCTCTTCACACAGGTAACAGGCTTGGCCCTGGGGCCTGAGTGGCCCAGCCAATTAATAGGGCCGAAGGTACAAGCCCACCCCGCTACTTTATCTCTGTTTGCCCTCAAGACATTTTATGAAGAGAGTGAGCGGATGGCAGAGTTTTTATTTCACATTTATTAAGGCTGGGGTTTAAAGCTGCACTAGAGAGAGTTTTTCAGTATGTAAAAGTGACGCTGTTTCATCTGCCTACAGACACAAAAAGCATGAATGCTACTGTATATGGAAGCCTTTTTCTGCCCTGAAAAGAAAAAAAAAAAATAGAAGCAACACTGAGAATGACAAAAGTAAAAAAAAAAAAGCTCATGGTAAGTCAGAATTACCAGGAAGACTGTAAACTTTGTTCACTGTGACTTTTTGTAGTTGCTAGCAGGTGCTTATTTTACATTCTACTTATGTATGTATATATAATCAAATTATGTAAATAAATAAATCAAATTATGTGATTTGCAGCTTCAGAATTTTGAAATAAGAAGTCAGGATTTTGACTTAGAAAGTGAAAACTGACTTGTAATAATGCCTTTAGCCTTACTGAAATTTATGACTAAAAAAAATCACACTTTGGACTCTGATCAGAAAAGCAATAGCCTGATATGCCATCTTATAACTGTATTTACGTTTTGGCTCAAAAATCTAAATTCTGATTTACTGCTTCAGAATTTAACTTCTAAATCAAGTGTAACTTATTATTCTATCATTTCTGACTCCTGATTCAGCTCTGTTTCTTCTCATGGCAGAAATGAGCTTCCACAGAAACATGCACAGAGTTATGAAGTTTTCTACTTGACGTAATATACAGTTGCATTTCCCCCCTCTGTTTCTTTTTCTCTTTCCTTTCGCTTTCTCTCTGTGGACACATCAATGTCAGCGTCCACTCCTTTCTGTACATTCTGTTTGCTGACCAGAGTGTGAAGGGAGGAGAACGTGACAGATTGTAATTCTCCTCTTGAAAATATGAACAACTCTTTTCTTTTTCTTTATATTGATCTTCTGGCTGAGTGTGTGCTTGTAAAGGAAATAAATAAATTTAAAAAATCCATCAAAAAAGCAGACATCACATTGTAGTTTTTCTGGGTAATGACTTCCTCGGTTATAGAAATGCTTGAATATATGGACAGATGGACAAAATGTCAATTATTTATCCTTTTCCCTTCACATGATGACATAAATTCTCACAGCCAGATGCTAAACTGCAGGCTTATCTAAAGTACAATGCATCACATCCTTTGGTCAGTAACAAACTTGTATAGTGTAAGCGACTTGCACGCACTTGTTGCCAATTTTCTACTCCCTCCTCTATCTTCCTCCCTTTCCCTCATAACTTTGATTAAAAACTGCAGGGCCTCCTGCCGAATGCCGAGCAGGCAGACACGCATAACAGACCATGGTATACACTTCAGATCTATGCAGCTAACCATGGTTAGCTACATAGATCTGAAGGCAGTCTCAACTCTCCATGCCAGTAATCTATAAAGAGGAGCTGAGAAGGTGAGAGAATGAGGGGATGTGTGTGTGTATGTGCATGACGGAGAGCTGTTGGAGGAATAAGGAGGTCATAGAATGAAAAGAAGTGTTTTGACATGGTGATGAAAAGCAGGAATACCTGGATGAGGGCCACTTATCTCGACTGAGAGGTGCAGCAGTCTCACACAGCAATAGTAGTGGCGTGCACAGGGACAGGCAGACCAGAGGTGAGGTCTGTCGGGGTGAAACTGGAGAATCCTGAAGTCATGTGTGATGTTTCAATCACCAAACAGTAGTTCAGTATTGATGTGTCGTTGATGCGATTAGTGCTGTGATCCAGTTTAAGCATAACGTGCTGAATGTTCTGCAGGTGAAGGCTGGCTGTCAGAGGTATGTTACAGATTGCACATCCTGCCACACCGGCGGGTGGACTGTTGTCCTGGAGAGAGACAATTGATTATGGAAATAGGAAGTGGTGGGGAAAGTGTCAGAGTCAACAAATGATAAACCAAAAAAATATAAATAAAAATACTGGAATATGATCATTATCATGTTGGTCATGTGATAACAGGGTAGATAGTCACCACTGGCTCTGTTCAAAGATGGTCACTGGTGTCAAATGTGACTTTGCTGATCTTTCTCTGGCCAGCCACGATCTTGGTCCATGACGTTTGATCTTGTCCCAGTGGATGCTGTGGTTTTGATCAGGTGTTTATGAACAGATGATGTTGTTTCTGGTCTTCAGTCCAGGGTCCTTGCTGTTTCACTGATGGAATGTTCACCACAACTGTCACATGTGAAGTCATGATGACGTCATATAGTCTTTTCGCCCTCAGGGTGAAGGAGCACAGATCTTACGGTGTTCAGTGGTTTGAGGTGAGTCCATGTGACTTGAGGAGTCAGACTAGATGTGGACCTTGAGCTAAGATGTTTTTTCCAAACTACTCATTCTAAGGTCTCTGAGGAGTTGAACTCTCGATTTTGTAGAGTTTTGGATTATTACACAGTTCTATTTAACTAAGTTCTATTGGATTAAGTTATTAGTTTTTTATTTAAAATTCAGAACAGCAGGGCAAAAGTCAGGGGTTTTGCTGAAGTTGCTGGGCTGTTTTCTGACACTTTTCTTGTCTCTTATTTTGCATCAAAGGATATTAAAAGACAAAAAAGCTCCTCAGCTCATCCTCCACATTCCATCATTAAAAAAAAGAAAAGGTTTTTTTCTAATCGAGAATAAAGGCACTACAAATTGCATTTCATTGGGCAACCATGTGTCATAGAATGACAAATAAATAAACCTTGAAAACTGAATCAAAGTATTCATGTTAATGCAAAACCAGTATGAAATTCCATTATTGTTCATGATGACCTTTTCACCCAGCTGGCTAGTGAATCAAAGAAAGAGGGCAGTGACCTATGTGTGTCAAGCCCATAAAAGCATAACATGTTGGTACAGGACTTATAACTCAGTAATGACAGAGTGGACAGTATTTAACGGGATTCCATGTGATGACTGTATAAAAGACAAGTTAAAATGGCATTGGCAGGGATCAGCAGCTGATCTCCAGCTCAGCAGGCCACTGTATAACCTCCTCTCTCTCCCTCCTTCAGAAATGTCAGCAGAAAACCCTCAGCTTGTTCCTCCTGTCTGTGTGTCCCAAGGCCTTCCCTCAACCCCGCAGACAGTCGCAGGTTCAGACAGCTTGTGCCACTATCACCTGACTCTGCCAAGCCTCCAAATGCCATCATACAGCAGCTCTGCCCCACAGGCCAGGGCAACGGGAGGAGGACAGGGGAAAATGAAGAGGAAAAGGTGGAAGTGCTCCCAGCGGTGTTACGCCACCTCAGAATTGAAGGGTGGAAGAGCAGCTTTTTTTATTTAGGAGATTTTTCTCTCCAGTTTGGACTGGCAAACCCCCCTGCACTTCAGTATCAAACAGTGTGTTTGTACCAGCCGGTTTTTGGAACCAGTCATTCTAGGAACAGTTTTTGACACTTTGGCGTTGGCTTCATTTTTCAGCTCCAGAGGTTGCTGCTTGATACCAACAAGTATCAAATACCAAAAACTGTTTTCCCTGTCTGATTCATATTCAGTTGGGTTCATTGGATTGTGCAATCAAGTTGGAAGTACCACTGCCAGGGAAAGATCAGGGTTTTGCTGCTGAGTGGCAAAAGGAAAAGATCATTTTCTTCAGTTGTGTTAGAACCCAACGGGTGGACAACAATGACGTACATTTATTTTAGGCAGGTTTAATAGTGTAAGGATTATTTATTTATTTATTTTTGAAGGGGGGCGTATGATTTTTACTCCACTACATTACATTAAGTATTGCGATTTTGACTCCACTGCATTTCTAGGAAGGTCCCCATTACTCTTTACAGTCCAGTACACTATGAGGTCAGCAGATGATTTTTCTTTTCTAAGATGGAAAAGGCCACACACTGTGTTCGCTGCATTTTTTGAATACTGCAATTTGAACTCGGTGGTGTTAACCTGGTATTAAATGGGCCCCAGGGTTAAATTATTAAAGACCATACTATTGATAAATTCTGACATTACTGGTTCTTTTATTTATTCATTTACTTTTTTTTTTTTTTTTTTTTTGCATGCAGTAGGTTGTTTGCAATTGAAAATCTTTCCTTTAAGAAACTGAGACATCCTTTCTCAAGGTAATAATATTTTTATACTCTTTTATACTAAAGTTTTATCTTGTCTTATTTTTCATGTTTTGTTAATGCATTGTGGCAACAATACAACATTGTGTTGTCTCTTTCACTTGTGTTGGAGTAATATTTGACCAGATGTATTTACACTTGAACTCAAGTAATGGAGTTGTGTACTTTATCCACCACTGCATTTTTAGCCACACGCTACAAATAATGATCTGCCAGTTGTACTTTGTGTTAAGTGCTAAGAAGCAAATTTTAGTATGCTAAACGTCAGCATGACAATTGTCAGTGTGAGAAAGGTAGTGTAGCGCAGTGCCTAAATGCATCCTCACAGAGCTGCCAACATAGCTGCAAATCTGCCTTTGTGCTATAGATCTGCTCAATACATTCAGTAACTTTTCTTTAAAAAATCTGGAGTCATGTCTGTTCACCATCATTGCTCATGTATACCATTTAAACAACCCCTTTCTTCTGAAAAAAAAAAAAAAAAAAAAAGTGCATAAGTAAATCTGCAGGTTCACTCGTTTTTCCTGCTGAGTTCACCTTGAGGACACAGTTGTCTTTCACAAATGCTGCAATTACTGCTGATCTTTCAAAAAGTGAGTTAGAATGGTGGACAAAGCGAGCAAAGAGAGGAAGGAGAGCATAAAAAAGACTCAATGTGTGTGGGGCAAAGGAAAACTGGACTACAGAGACAAACAAAAAAAGAAAAAGAAGAGAAAAACATTTGAGTGCATTTGCTTGATAAGTGAACACGAGTAAGGAAGAGATTTAGATAAAGAAAAAAGAGGCTGAACCAGTAAAAACAGTAAAGGGGTTTGTCAGGAGAATAAATGAGATAGAATATCCCTAATCCCCTGCAATATTAATGCCTAAAATGTCATTAATAAGCTGGTGAATGTGCCCAGGACCACACAGTGATGAAAAAGGGCTCTCTACATGAAGGTAGCTGCCAGGCCTTGTCAGATGCGAGTGCTGGCTAATGAATGAGCAAAAAGCCACTCCAATCAATCAGACAGGATCTCTGTGTGCCCCTGGTATAGGTGAGGTGTGGTGTGGGGCGACCAGCATTGTCAACTTCCACCAGCCCAGTCAAGAAACTGTTGTGGCATTTCAATGAGCCACCTATTAATGGGACAGACTGGGGTTGCATGTTTGTGTGTGTGTGTGTGTGTGTGTGTGTGTGTGTGTGTGTGTGTGTGTTCTTTATTTATGTTTTCATCAGGCACAAATGTCCCCAAAAGGATGGAGAAATCCACAGTGACAAAATATTTTCATGAAGAAGTTAAGGACTGAAACTTGTAAGTGATGGTCCTCCCATATATGTAAATGTGTCACGGAGTGGGTTCCGGGCCCAAGTGCAGAACCACCACAACATGAGTAAAGCTATTATCCACTTTTTAATCTTGAATAGGCAGGACAAGATTCACAGCCACAATCATAGTCTCAACACTCAGGCAAACAATGTCCAGTAAACAAAGGGCAAGACTCGTGGTCAGGGATAAAAGGCTAAGGCAGTTACCAGGGAACAGGAGAACAGGCGTGGACAGAGACAGACAGGGTCAGCAACAGGAGATCAGGCCAAGATTCAACTGGAGAGTCTTGCATGAGGACAATAACAATCCAGCCACCAGTGAGTGTGGCAGAGCAGCTTATATAGTGCACTGATTGCAATGAGTCTCAGGTGTGTGATCAGGTGAGTGGGCAGGTGGGTGTGGCTGAGAGTGGAAAGGTACTGAGGGCACTGGTGAGCAGATGAGGAAACAATGGCAGCAGGTAAGAACTGTGACAGCCAATATATGAGCCACAGAAATCATTAATCTTCAGCAAGAATCAAAGGGGAATTTTTCACCTGAACTTTTTTTTTTCTCTCAAAATTTCAACATAATAATATCATGATTCTTTCTCTCCATGTTCCTCATTTATTTATTCCCGTAATATCAACTTTTACTCATAACAATACATTATCTTGTAATATGACTTTTTTTTCACAATTCTGATTGGATTTTTAAAACATTATCATAATACTGAGGCATTTCAGAGTATATAGCAAAGCATTTTCAGCCACCATTACACCTGAAGAAAATAATTCTTAAATTTTTAAATAATTTCATTCATGCTTTGATGATGTCTATAATCAATTATTTCAACCTCCCCTTGTACAGTGGCTGACTGAGCTAGAACTGTTTGATTTTAGGGTTTGTTTTCAGTCCAGTGGGCAACAGGGCAGCCCATTTATTTTTGCAAATGCAAATAAAAAATGATCACAAGCTACTGCTAAAAACAGCAAAAATAATCCTCTGAACATTAGGAGATCTCTTTGCTCCAATAGTACATGCTGGGTTGGCAAGCCATAGTCTAAACTCAGTTCTCAAAGATCAATCACTTCTATGATTCAACACTGAACCGACAACAGTCCTCCCAAATGGATGTCTGAATCAGAGCGAATGAGTATCTGTAGTGGAATGTGGGTGTGTTTGATATGAAAGAATTTGAGAAGTCTTGGTGTGGGGCATCAACGAGTTCCCTTAAACATCACAATATTAACCCCACAGCCTCAACCCCACAGCGGCTTTTTTGTCCCCAGGAAGTTCTGCTGCTCTGAGCCAAATGACTCGTTCAAACAGAATACTTCCCCTTGATCAAAGCGCAGCCCCATCCCACAGGGCAAAAATATTCTGTTACATGTTGACCTATACGCTGATTAGCAAACACTTTCCCCCTTCAGAAGTTCTCTTCAGCAGATCTCAAGGTGTTGACTTATGAAAGTGAATCATCACTTTCTCATCATCTCATCTCATCATCTTTGCTGCTGGCCTGTGAAATCAAAATGCTGGACGACAGAGTAAAGATTTTTTTTTGTTTTTTAGTTGAGTGTTTGAACACTCATTGAAATGTCAGCCCTTTTCACACCTCTTTAACCATGGCCCTGACCAGTCTTTGTCTTTTTGACTGTTACATGTTCACCTGATGATTTTTCAAATTTATCATTCCATATAAAGTCAAATCAAATGCTCCACTGGTTTTATGCTACAGCACAGTAACAACAGGACCCTATGCTGACTGTAATAAAAATGATAATAATAAATAACTAAATAGATACATACATAAATAAATAAATTAAAGTCAGCATTGGCTTTTGATTTCATAGAGGACATAGTGATTTGTTAACCCCAGTCTCCTTGTTTTGTCACTTTATATACTACATCACCTGGTGACAGGTCTAAATAGCTGAATATCTGCCTTGTGACTATTGTCATTTGGGTGCAATCCATAAATAAAATTAAACATCAAGACACCAGTAGCACCAACTAGTTTTGCAAGAGCTAACCATCCCCTGGGAAGATCCAAAGGAGGAGACACAAGAAAGTAAGAGAGCCAGGTGTGTACTCTGGTCGTTAAGAGTCAGAGGAAAGGTTGGTCAGGTCATGGAAATCTTGGGGGATATGTGGGCTGCAAGGAAGAAGAGCAGTAAGGAGCATCTTGCAACCTACTGAAAAGGCTTCCTGTCTGCTCTGGAGGGTGTGGTGTAATGGGCTACATGGATACAAGTCCAGCTCGGTTGCCCAGTCCAAGGTGTCTGATATTAAGACCCAAAACAAACACTCGCTTTAACGTATCAGAGCAGTGAGGATTAACTAAACTAGTTCCTATATTAAGTAAGTAAATACAATTCGCTGGTCAGAATCAGATACCTGGTTGAAAGTGAAATGCTGTGAACATCCTGCATTATATAAATAAAAATAAAAACATATAAATTCAGCTCTTAGTTTTTCATGTGTTACTTGAAGGATGTGTACATATCACTTAGACATCATGCTTCATGTTTCTGAGTCTCTTGTGTGAGCTTATGCTTGGCAGATGCTGACCTTGTGTTTCACCTGTTCACATCTGTCTTTGTTCAGGTTTCTTGTGATTCTGTTATATACACCTATCTCCATCCTTTACCAATAAACTTTATTTTATAGCTTGATAAGATAAACTTGTATACTGAATATCGTGAGGTGTGTAGTTCCATCACAGAATACGTACCAACTCACAGAACATGAAATTGCCTCAAGTTTGGCTTGTATTAAGCATCAGTATTTCTAACATTGTGGCCATTCTTAAAAAACCTAGAGCTTCAAAACTAAACGATTTCAGGCCCATTGCACTCACTTACATTTTATGTAAATTTATGGAGACAGTTCTAAGCAAACACATAGCATTTTCTGTATTTAGCTGCTTAGACCACCTACATATTGCATAAGGAGCAGTAAATTGAACAGTAAATTTGTTTAACACCCACCCAAGTCATGACCCAATGGCCAGCGGGAAGAGCCAACACCTCCTGAGCTCAGTTACCACCACACACACACCCTCGCATTTATCCCCATAAGGACCCCTCCTCACCCCCCCCACCCCACACACACACAATGTGAGTGTTTTTTTTTCCCATTGCATGAGTGATACATGTCCACAGACATCCCTTCTCTCTATTGCTCGCTCTCTCTCTATCACACACACACACACACACACACACACACACACACACACACATACACCAAAATGACACCTCAATATATGAATATAATATTAAGTCTCTGTCCTGATTTGGAGGTTAGAAAAAAAAAAAAAAAAAAAAAAAAAAAACAGGCGCATTTGCAATATGATTCATTGTTAGTTTTTCCTGCAATGACAACATATTTTCAGACATTTAACATTTCTGCCTCCCTGGTCTGTATTTTCATTGGCTAAACAAAGCAGTATACAGCTAGCTGAAAAATGCACTCACATGAGCACAAGGCTTAAGCACCACAGTGAAAATACAGATCTGCTTTTAAGGGGGAAAGGCCATCACCCAAGTGCAAGTTAAGCATTCTTAGTACTGCTACTACCACTCTCACTTTATTATAGTAATTAGAGATGTAAATGTTTGCATATACGTGTTATTAGATATGTACAAAATTATTTACAATTACACTTTGGTGGCAATCTACAAAACCGAGCCCAGTGAAAAGACCAGAAAGTGTGGCAGATTGGATGTGTCTGACTCAGTTGGCAGTTAATTGTTTATTAAAAGCGATGAGATGGAGAGTTGAAACAGTTGGCTAAAAGTAATGGATGAACAGTTGAGATATTTAGCTAAATGTAATGGATAAACAGTTACTCATTTGCCAAAAATAATGGACAAAGAATGTAAACTGTTACCTACAAGCAATGGATAAAACTATCATTTGCTTAAAGCAACAGGATAAACAGTCAACTCTCATATGTAACATGTTGGGAGCCACTGCTTTAATAAAGTACTCATTTTATTGAATCTTAACTGCTCTCCTGTGCAGTCAGCTTGTCACAAAACCAGGCCACAATCAATTGGACTCATCTGATGACTAGCCTCGAGTTTAGCCTGACTTTCCTCCCAAACAAAGAGGGGCAGCTGTCAGTTTGGCTGGTGGTAAAGAGTGACCAGAGCAAAGTCAATCAGTCGGCTGAGGGAGGTATGGGTGGATGGATAGATGGATGGATGGAGGGAAGAATGGATGGCTGATAGGGAGGCTATAGGTTTGGGCATCATTGAGTACCCCTGTTTATTTTGTTGTTGTGTTTGTTGTGTATCAGGTGGTGTTGTTGCGGCATGGCTGCTAGGACCTGACCGTTGAACGAAGACGTCAGTCAGTGGACATTGACAGCAATGGATAAGAGCTTGGAGGGACAGGATGCCGGATGAAAGGATGGACTTTGACCTTCCCACTATCCGTTTAATCCCCCACCACCACCACCACCCCTTCCCCAAAAACAACATAAAGTGATTGGTGATTTACTGGGGGTGTGTGCCCTGAGAACTGCACATGGAGGATACAGTGGCCTGATGGCAGAGTAAATGGTGGTCTTTGTCCTTCAGAGAACAAATAGATAGAGAAAGCAGCACAGATAGGAAAACAGATGGTGATAATAGAGGGGCCATCAAATATGATTACGGATGTGTTGGAGATTATATTAAACTAACAGTCTCTAATCAGTCTAACATTTACTTGGGAATAGTAATTGTATTTATTGCCTGGTCAAGAATTTCCTTTTTTTTTTCTTTTTTTTTTTTTTTATTAATTTGTTTGTTTTGTTTTGTTTTTTAGAAGATGCGTCTTTGTTCCATTAAGTCAAGACTTAAAATTTGTCAATTTTAGGTAGATGATGTTAGCAGCAATAGCAATAGTCCTGAAAAAGATAAATGTGCCAGCTTCAGAAAGTAAATTTAATCAACATAAAATCCTGTCATTGTAAACAGAACTTATGTTTGGTGAATGGTGGGGAGTCAAGTGCAACAAGACACTGTTCTCACTCCCAGGTCATCAAATACTGTTTTTGTCAAACCTCTTGGTGTCTCTGTATGAGAATGCCAGTAAGACTTTCTGCTAGAAACCCTTTTTTGACATGTGGGTTAAAATTGTAAAACAGTCACTTTTTGGTTAGATTGCCATTGATGGGTTCATATTGGAGTTAGTTAAAAGCCCTTGGGAAGGGAACCTTGTGCATCTGTATGAACCACAGATTCCTGGAGGTGGTCACTGCCACTCCTGACAATACTTGTGATTCCACCAAAAGCACCACAGTGCCTTTCAGAAATATCCCAGAAGTGGCTCTGTCCTCTACTCCGCTGAAAATTATGCGCAATCTGTTTTTAGAGACTACTCATAGAATCTGGAGTTACAGCCCCTAACTAACATCGTAGTGGCAGTGCTAACAGAATGCTCAGGGAATGTTAAACCTGGAAAGGGTTTATTCTTTGGCAACTACAAATTTGCTTATTAAATTCATGCTGATTACATTTTGCTATTTATCATGTAAAAGTGGAAAGGGATGTCAAGGGATCACCAAAAAGCAAGACAAAGGAGTTTGTGATGAACTTCTGCAGGAAGATGCCACAGACTACCTAGTGAACATCCAGGGTGGGAGAGTACAAATACCCGGGTGTTCACCTCAACCTCAAACGAGACTAAACTCACAACAGAGAGATGCCCTGTACAAGAAAAGCCAAAGTCATCTCCATCTGCTCAGAAGACTGAGGTCCTTTGGAGTGTGTAAGACACTGCACAGGACATTTTATGACTCTGTGGCTTTTTGTAATACTTGCTGACTGTAACAACTTAATTTTCCCAGTGGATCAATAAAGTCTTATCCAATCTTATCTTATTTGCTGTAGTTGTTTGGCTTCTGTTTGATCACAGGAAGGGTGCTCCAATGGGGGAACTGCTAACAAAGGAGTTCTGTGCTGTGATCATGGTGTTTTCTCAAAACATTGACAGTTAGATAATGATGGTCACATGAATTGTTACCAGGCAGTATGGTATTTTGTAAAACTGTTATCCCAATGACAGTTTGGGGATTCTAAGGATGACATTGTCCAGTTGCTACCATTGAAGCCCAATACTGATAAAAGAAAATTTAAAGAAACACAGAATTTCACACTAGTGACAAGATGGAGGTCACATGTCAGACTGTATTGTTTCTATATTTTATATATTTATACTTCAAGGTTTACTGTGTCTATTTCATGCGCATGATTTTATATATTATGTTTCATCGTGCTCTTTGATTTTATTATTGCTTTTTGGGTTGACATGCACTGGTTTTATGTTGCCCATGTAAGCTTCCTGCCATTGACATTGTGACAAATTAACACTACACCTACACCTGCTTGAGCTCTGACCCCTGTGATAGACACTGCCCTAACCAATTGAAGATGAGTATAGCCGCAGGAATGCAATGAGTGGATGAAAGGGTGGAAATTGACTGGCAAAACATGTAACAAAAAGCAGTGGAAGCAAAGGAGATGGAAAAAACAGAGACATAAGACTAAGGAGAAGACAGGAGCATGCTGGAGTGGCTCCGAAAGAACCGAGAGAGACAGAGACAGAGGCCGGTGACCAGGAGCTGCAGGCAAGCACACACCATTGAGAAAGGATGGGAGCAGTGAGAGCGGGGAGACACCAGCCACCCGGCAGAGAAAGAAAATCCAGAGTGTCACAGTGTGAGACAGAGGCAGCAGCAGAGCAAGGAGTTTTGCTTGGCGGTGTGAGTACCCTTTGGGAATTGTGTAACACACTGGCACATGAAGCATGAGCTTGGCGGTTGTAGAGGGGTACCCCTCTGGCTGTATGTTTTGCTCTGCCCTCAGGTGTCCCTCACAGTTGTGTGGACATGCCTCCTGGGTGTCAGGAGAGAGAGACAGTGTAGTCTGGCCAAACTGTGACAGCGATTTAATACCTGGACTAAATGGGGATCCCCACCCTCCCTTTCCTGTAACAGTGGACTTTTAGATTCTCTCCTCATTCATTTTATACATTGAACTTTTATCTATTTCCACCCATATTTTAAAACAGTTACTGACCTGTTTCAGCTGTTGTGTATTTTATCTGAGCTTGGTAAGATGTTGATTTACTGTATCTGTCTGTGAGAACGCTTGCAATAAATTGTTATTGTATTCACCTGCTAAAGTGTTGTCCTTGATTACACAGTGTTGCCCTTCAACCCAATCTAAAGGAAGAAACCTGTAAAGCAAAAATATAATCCCACTTCTCTTTCCCCCATTACATATCACAACCACATCAAGAAACTAAAAGGCCAGATGTGTTCATTTTACAGATTATTATCATGAAAAACAGAAAGAAGAAACCATGTAATCTTTCTTGTATCTGATGATGAAGCAGATGTGTGACTTACTAGATGCTAGCTGTGGCAGAGCCTCCCAGGCACGATCCTGACTCCATCCATTCCCTGGCCCTGCTCGCTATAGGCCTGGTGGGCCAGACTCCTAATGGGATCCAGATTGGGGCAAGTGTCACCAAGGAATTCAACGGCGGGGGGAAACCGAGGAGGCTGGCTTCATGTTCTGCCAAGTCCAGCAGCTTAGCAGTGTCAAGTCAGCAGAACTCTTCATACACACTAGCTCCATCCAAACCGACTCCTGGTTCTGTAGTATGGGGTGGTCCCATTCTATTGGAAATCTCCACAGCAGGTCTTCCCAATCTCCCCTGGCCTCAGATCAATTATTTTGTGGGCCTCACCCATAACTTGATTGGTATTCACATAAAGAACATACCCAGGCCCTTTAACCAGAATCACAAGAGGGACTGACGGTATTTCTTGAAGCAGAGGTCATGAAAGCAACTTGTGCTTTAATGTTCATTCATCAGTCACGCAGGGAGACAGATTCTTCTTCCAATGCCAGTATCCTCAGTAAACCAGAATGCAATGCAGCACACTATGTTGTTCCATCTAACAAGGGTGATGCTCACATTTTCTTAACCACAAAACCGCCACTGCCACTATCCCTATTTCTCTCTCTGCATATAAAAACCCAAAGCTGAATACAACATATTCACACCCCTTCTCTGGGGGCTCTTGACAGGCATTCTGGGAGATGTAGGAAGTATCATGTAATCAGCCTAATGATAACGCTTCATCAAATAATGACTTCTCAAATGCACCAAATGCTACGGATTGACATTAGAACAGTTTAGGAGTATTCCAATGTCCACATACATCCTTCGTCAATCAGATTAATTATGCTGCCTGTAACAAGTCCTGTACTTCTTCTCCTGTACCTCTGACACAGCATCAGTTAATTACTTTCTTTCCAACTTTGAAGGAGTGGATGTGGTGTTGAACAAGGCTGTTGTCATGAAAGTGAAAAACTGATATATTTCACTTTCTTTCTTTCTTTCTTTCTTTCTTTCTTTCTTTCTTTCTTTTTTTTTTTTTTTTTCTTTTAGCAAATTCATGCCAGTCCTCAAACTGTAATTGTGCTGCATCTGTCAGGATGTAACAGAAGACATGAGGACAACTACAAGAAAACATGGTACCTGTCTTTGTCTGAGGTTTTGTAGGAAGGCCTGAACTTAAAGTAAGTGTGTGTCAGGAAACACTTTGTACTCTCTCCACCTATTTAATTTGAAAATGCTTCTTGTCTGTCACCTACCAGCCAACCACAACTTCACCACAGAGCAGAAAGAAACGCGTAATGCTCAAGTCTTTCCTATCATGGTGTTTCATTAAATACAGCTGTCACAACAAACTTCAAAAAGACCTGATAAAACTAAATCTAGAGGTTGACTGAAGATCAATTTAACAACTAAAATGGTGGTCATTAGAGAATATGTCTTACACCTGTGGCTAATAATAGACAAAAAGACCAGAGGAAACATGTCCAAACATGTTGGACATGATGTACATGTTATCATATTGTGTCAACCAATCAAAGAGGGGACATCTACATGAGTCACACTTTCTGTGACTAGTTGGATGTATAGACCAGTACTTTAATACACAATGAAAGAAGGCAATATATTTAAGTTCATAATTTATGAAAACTGTCTTATTTCATTTGCATTAATTGATGGCAGTACTTACACTTTAAGCTGCACTAACACTGACACCCACATGGCAATGACAGTAAACCACCACGGAAGCCTGATCTTCGGAAGCAATTTGCCCAAGGACACTTTAACATGGAGAATGAACTGCCCACCATGTGATCAATGGACGTCCCACTCTACCTCCTGAGCGACAGTCATCCCTAGTGAAAAACCAGATGACCACAGTGGTCTGTAGTGGTCTGTAGCTCTGCAGTTTCTCTCGCTCTGCACAGCTTTTTAGCATCTTTAAGGTGATAGTTTTAGTTACATGGCTGCAAAGAAGTCTCACAGCTCCCATTAAAACCTTGATAAACCCATGGTAGACTACCTGTTCAGCACCAAACAGCAGACAGACACAGTTTGAGTTTTTTGAGACAGATTTGAATGGATATAGACCAGAGAAATGGATGGACAAAAAAAGGTCGATTAATGCTGTTTTAATATTATAGAATGTAAGACAACCTTCAAACTAATTCTTAATTAAAATTAATTACCTGTAAGAACTCCAGCTGAAAACATAACATTAACAATCCAATCCCTTATAAAGATGATATGGCTAACGTGATAGCAGTAGTCTTTTTAAACATCCAGCAGACACAAAACATTAGCATTTGTGTCCACCTGACAAATGTAAGTCCAATATTCACTAGTGCTTTAGAACATTATCCAGGTCGTCAGCTCACTAGATGTTCCAGTTTCTTCACCACTTTGTCTCTAACTGTGTCATCTGTTCAGTGCTAAGCAGGGAGCATACAGAGGGTTTAACGTGGCCTTTTCACCACAGCTGCCAGCTGCTGTTGGAATCCAAGCTGATGAGAGTCATGAGACTTAACCAAACTATAAAATAATGAGCTATAAAACCAAAAACAGTGAGCTGAAAGTATATAAACACCTTGAACAGTGGAGGGGAGCTGCAGTCAGGTGATCCTCTCTGGGTTTTTCACTGTGAGTGACACCTTTCCCATTACTACTCACTAATCTGTCATTCCTCCCTTCCATGTGTGCAGATTTAAATCAAGAACTGATTAATGTGTTTAAGATACCTGTGCATTTGTTTTCAGGCCTTAAAGACTTCCAGAAGACACTGAGGATGCTAAAAGTTTGTGTACACTGAATTTTTTTTTTTTTTCTGGGTCTTGTAATAAAAGCTCTAATATTGCTAACAACCCTTGCATCTGGCACACCAAGAACTCTCAAATAGCAGTGATTTGTTTTAGTAATGTTTGTGTAAGGTCTATGCATTTCTGTCTACAGTAAGCTTCTGGGATACACTAGTGTCACAGAACCTCATTTATTCCAGTGACCGTTAACAGGTTAGAACAGGCACATACCTGGCGAGAGCAGCGGCACTTCATCTACAGACTCTGAGTCTTGCCTTTGCTGTCTGTGAATATGTCACAGACATGAATAAATACGAGGTTAAGTTCAGTTTTGTTTTCTGATGAGCTCTCTCTGAATGAGGGAAATCAAAAATCATGTGTTCATCATAATTGATGGACATTACAAAAGGAAAACTCAATGTAGAAAGACAAGCCTGGCAGTAGAAGAGCTGCAGCAGCAGGGCTGTCTGTGTGGACACCACATAAATGGCAGCCACAGTAGTTCAGCGAGGTAGCCTTCACACATAGATAGGCTGTGTGTGCCAGGCCTCAGAATCACTTCACTTTGCTCGACAGTCACTCTTTAATACAAGGTGTTCCTACTGAATATCCTCCATCCATCACCTTAATAGTGTAAGCTCTCCAATATTTATGTAGGGATTAAAGCATTTTAATATGCTAATAGTTATGAAGGCTGATTATGATGAAGTGTGTTAATATCTCAATGAATAACTCAGAGTGGGGAAACCCAGGAAAAGTAATGGATGACAGAAATTTGCGTGTTGGTGTTTATTCATAAATAAACTCACTGAAGACTGAGGAAAAAAAGTGCAGTATACTTCTTCACAGTGGACACTCAACTGCTTATTTTATACTGCTCATATTCTGAGTTATCTTTGTCTTGCACTATTTCATAGCTAAACTGCACAAATGATTGTGTGTGTGTGTGTGTGTGTGTGTGTGTGTGTGTGTGTGTGTCTGTGTGTGTGCGTGTGCGTGTGTGCCAGCAAAGCAGCTTTTCCCCACCTCTCCTCCTCACTCCAGAGCCTCTTAATAAAGCATCAGTTAAAAAGTGAATGGATCAATTAGGCAATTTATCCAGCTAATCTTTGGCAGGGCGCACCTTTTTGATGTCGCCAACAAAGTGACTGAAAACATTGTTAATGCATCCAAAAAATAAAAGGGGTTGCTTCTGCCTCTCGCTCCCAAATGATTTGTAATAATTTGCTTCTCATTCAGGAGATGGAAGGCAGCCGGGGCTCTCTGTCGCTGGCAGTCGGCATGAAAGCACTTCGCCACCAACTTTCCCCCAATATCTGCTCACTGGAATCAGCTAAATGGCTATTAGGCCGCGCCTCCTGCCAACACGCTCTCCATAATCACAAGGAGGAAGAGGTGCTAGTTTGGATGGGGTCTTAGTGTGACAGCTGTGTGTATTTGGTTTGGCAAGTACGTTATGTGTGTGTGTACAAGCCATTAGGATGTAATATGAGGGGTCTTTAGGGAGGCGAGCCATACGCGCTTCAGAATGTGAAATGACTGGAAATTGTAAGATATTTGTGATCTTCAGTTCTATATATGCATGCATCCACAGAGATTCAACTTCAGTTGCATCTCAGAGAGGAAGAAGCCTGTGTTTGACTAAGGTTACAAACACAGTAAAGGAATAATGGGTTCTATAAATATTAGATATACATATAGGACCAATTCTGGTAATGGTATAAATATATATACAGGGAGTCCCCGCTTTACGAAGGAGATCCATTGTTTGCTTACGTTCGTAACCCGATTTTGTATGTAAGTCGAGTAAGTCAGATGCACGATGTGTTGCAAATGGCGACGTGTGGGAACTGGGATGAGGGCCTTCCTTGCTCAGATGACCGCATAGTGCACATTCTTCCACGCACACTATGCCAAGTACTTCTTTTGCTGTACGTATCGCGTAACAACAAAATATATATATATAAACTATATGATTTGAAGGAAGGAATGAAGGTTCATTTGCAATGGTGAGTTGCCGTAAGTTGGGGACGTCATAACCTGGGGACCTCCTGCTTACATTTCACTCATTAAACCATCTTTTTCTTTGACTCCTAAAACAACATATACCACTTGTCCTCACACCATAACATTGTGAAATGGTTGCAGTTTTCTTAGATTTAGGCTCAAAAACTACTTGGTTATGTTTAGGAAAAGAGTTACCAAAGGAAGTTACCGTAACATAAATGTTATAATGTAATGTTCTATAATGTAAAATAGGTCAATGTTGACTTTTGGTTTCACATGGATACGAAAGGTGGTCTCGTGGGTGCGTCCTGTGTTTGTTGACCCATCCATCCAGCCCTCCGTCCTCCGTATGGACTTTGCTGTTGGTTAAATTACATCACCTGACCACCTCTTTTGCTCCCATCATAATTACTATGGACTACTACTACAGGTCATTGTAATGAAAAATGTAAATATTGGCTGTAATTAAGTGCTTGTACAGTCGACTAATATGGTCATTTTCTGGTAAGGTCAGGCTCTGGTGGCAGTTCCACAAAAGTGAGTTGCAGTTGAGCTACAGGCTGTTTTACAGTGTAATACTAATAAAACAATATGGGCATGAAAAAATGACCTGAATGTCTCAGGCAAAATTTGGTAAAAAGTAAAATTGCATGAACATCTTAGGAAGTGGCTGATGGAAGGTAGTTGGTGGGACTGGTTTGGTCCCATGTAGACTGGTTTATTAGCTGGACACCTGCCTCTCTGTTCCCATTTGGCCAACTACATTTAATTTATTTTTTTAAAAAGCAAAAAGGTGACAGAATCTTTATGCTGATAATGATTTTGTTAAGGATGATGAATTGGTTTATGTGTAATTGGATGGTTGGCTGGTGAGGAGGGATTTTTTTGGGGCCTGCTGGCTGAAATGGGCTTCTCCTCTTTACCTCACGCTGCCAGAAGACACTTAACAAGCTGGCAGTAAAAATGGAAGGGGCCCGTTGAGCATGTGGGCAAACATAAAAAGCTCTGGATTCAAAGTTAATTTTTCCAGACATGATTATTAAAACCCTGTGCCAGCGTGTGCCTTTATGTCCATGAGTGTGCCCATATGTGGCCCTGGACGGGCCCCCATGAGTGCTCCCATGTGAATGCATATGCACCGTACAGTGTGTGTATTAGCATGAGTGAGTTATGACTGAACAGGTCCCAGCATGTGCGTGCCGAAGACTCTGTGTTTGTGCTTTCTCCAGTGCAATTAATTATGGCCTGTTTTTAGCCCGGTCATGATATCACTTCCTTGTCATTTCAAAACAGATATTGAGGTGGGGTGAGGGAATGGGGAAAGGAGGGGTGTAAGGGGATGTTTGGATCGGGGTACAGACACAGCCAGATCAGCACTTTGCAGAGAACATGTTCTGCCTTATTCACAAAGAGGCTTGGCTGTCCGCGGGGCTACATGCTCCCTCTCCCCTGCTCTGGCAGCAGCAGCAACACATATGACCTACAGCAAGGAAAAATATGTTGTCTGCCTGCATGTCACTGCAAACATGCACGCAGCCACCAGGTGGATACTATGTGTGTGTGTGTGTGTGTGTGTGTGTGTGTGTGTGTGTGTGTGTATGTGTGGGGGTGAGTGTGTGCGTGTGTACGCATGGTAAGTGAGCCTGAAAACAAAGCAAAACTGAATGAAATCGTTCAGCTGAAATCTACTATGACACCTATTAAACTGATTCATTAGATATGTGCATTGTAGGCAGATTTTCAGTGTCACTGTGTAATAACGCTTATGGATTCTTATATTGCTATGATTCCAAATTGTGACAATGTCTGCACTATGTACAGAAGGAGTGTGGAGAGACAAATAAAAGTGGGCGTGCTGAGAGAAAGACTTCAGGACAAAGTCAAAAACTGTGGAACTTTTATGGTTTTTCATTATTTAAATTTAAATCTTGATGGTTTCATCTAAATAATACAACAAAGCCATTTTTAATGTTTTACATGATAAATGCTGAGCTCTCCATATTTTTTAAAGAAGCCATAGCAATTACACTAAATACTGCAGCCTACTACAGAATACTATTATTTATATTATTATAAACAGCCTATCTTAATAATACCTGATAGTATGAGAGATGCTGCAGCACTTTCTTGGTTTCCAGTAGTGGTGCTGAGGACGGCTCAGAAATGGCTCCACAGACTAGAAAATTACACAAAGACAAAGATAAGAAAACATGATGAGAGCCACATACCAGCAGGAATCTCTTCAAGTCATTAACACACACAATAAATAGTGAAAACTTTAAAAAAAACAAACAAAAAAAAAAAAAACAAATTGAAAATCCAATATTCTATTTTTCTTTACAAAAAAGGACTCAGCCATGAAGCTGTTAACACAGAGTAAATAAATAGTGAATGCTGAAGGATTCAAATAAATAAATAAGGTAAAATGAAAGGTAAATTCAAAAGATAGAATGAAAAGAAAACCATTTAAGTTTTAATAAAGAATAATAATACACTCTTAAAGTAATAGCACACTGCAGTCATCTTTGATTCTCTGACTGCTTAAACTCATCAGCAGCCTGTGGCATCTTTGAGAATCAGCTCTGAAATATCACCCTGATTGGCTGAAAACAGGGGATCCTGAGATTTTAACTTTAAACACCCCTCCACGGATAAATCTGCATTTTGACATGGACTCAATTATCGAGGTGGAGCTAATCTTGGAGACCTTTTTAACCTGGAATGTACTGAGGGGCCAGGAATAACCACGCTCCCGAGTTAGGAAATCAAAGACAGGTAATTAAAATCATAATGGTCCTGGTTAAGATGATTATCGTCGGGGCTCCAGATAAGGCAACCTCCAGCAGATTTCAGCCCATTTTAAATATTTATGGAATACGATTAGTCCGCAGGGCCAGAGCCGTGTTAAAAGGTTTAAGGATGACTTGCAGATCAAGAGATGGAAAATAAGCATCTTAACACGGCGAGGAAACGAGGGTAGAAATGATGAGGAGAGGGAGACAGAGAGGAGGAGAGAGAGATGGAGTGTCCAGATCTGTATGCCTATGCACACTGCAAACCTTGTGTGTATGCACACGTGCGTGTGTGTGGATGTGTATTACTGATGTATTATATCAGTATTACTATTATTTTGTGGGGACATACATCTGTTTATAAAGTCTCACTTTGTGGACTTGCCATCCTGAAAACAAAACGCAAGACCCCGTAACATAAATCATTAATGTTAGGATGAAGACTTTGATGAAGGTTAGGGTTAGGGTCAGGTGGATTCGGTTATGATTAGGTTAAGTCTCCTAGAAATGAATATACACTAAGTCAATGTATTGTCCTCTGAACCTACTTAAGTATGACTGTGTGTCTCTGTGTGTGTGTGAGGAGCCAGGTGTGTATCCCAACGGTCAGGACTCATTTTTGAAAAGCATTAAGACAGATGATTCTGTAGGGCAGAGATGGATGGGGAGAAGCACATGCATACATACACTTGGCTGCATTCCTTGGTTTAATCACTGTATGCGTTTATCTTCTACAATAAAAGACTTGGCCAAAGTTTACATTTCATAAAGCTGCAACAGTCCAAAGAGGAAAGCGAGTGTTGACAGAAAGGTTCCAGTGGGGACAGACAGGCCCTGCATCCTCCTCCTCACAATGTGAGGACAACAGCCTTTCACAACAGCTGAAAGGGAATGACAGGAAAAATCCCTTAGGTCACATTGAGGTCACTTCTTGTCTGAGCTCTCTGAGCCTCTGACACAACCGTTAAATACTGGGAGAACTGGTTAGTTCACTCCCAAGAAGTGTGGCATCGCCTCCGTCAACTTGCCTTTATTTGTTTCTTCCTAAGTTAGATATTGCAGTAGATGTTTCTATATCATTGGAGCACAACTAGGGACTGCTCCTATAGGATACAATAAGTGTGGAAGGCAGGGATATACCTTTGACAGATGTCAATCTCTCTGCCATGGCCAAAAGGTTCTCATTAAATACACCCAGGGAGAAATCCATAGAAAGGAATGCAAGCAACATAGCATAAAATGCAGTTTAATGCTCTAGCTAAGGATTATTTTATGTGTAAGAGAGGGTCGAGCCAAGTTACTGCAGATGAATTAAAGGTTGCAATTGGATTAGATTGGCATAAGTAGATCTGGGAACAGCACCTCTACAGCAAACACCAATGTGGCAAGAAACGTTTGGGTGCCCAACAAGCAGTTTTCACAAGACCACATTCTAGCAGAGATAGTGTCAGCTCACAACATCCGCAGATCAAGGTAAGTGATGAATTGGCTAGCTTAAGTTCCAAAAGAAATTAGGATTGAATATTGAACCTCAGCAGCTCATGTTTTGAGTGCTGGGACAGATCCGTTTCACAAAGCAGGAATTTACAGTTAGTTAAGTTAATTTTGAGTTGGACATTCACTCCAGATCCAGCAGCACCTTCATACTCAGTTTGACCCAGTGTTGTTTTTCTATAGATTCCATGTCATGTGACCAGTGATGCCCAATCAATACCAAATTGTATTACCACACATACATACATTACCTACATACAAATGGGACACACCTCTTTTTACTGTATTTTAGTGCTTCTTCTATTTTATCAATTTATTCATATTTTGAATATTGCTTATTAACATTTTGCAGTTTTGGGTCATGTGACCTACCTGTTGGTATCTGTTCATTGGTCTTGCTGGAAAGCACTTTTCCTTCAGAATTCTAGTCTTCACCTTTTTTATCAGGTTTTCTGCCCTTTTGTCCTTTCCTGTCCCTGTCGTTGTCTGCTCATCATCAGCTGGCAAGCATGTGGGTGCTTACTGTAGACTGAGTCTTATTTAAAGTGACTGTATGGGCTCTATTTTTGTCCCCGCCGTGCTACAGCGCCCTGAAAGCTCGCCACCCCAGACCTGGTCAACTCTGTGCGCCAGCGCCACACCACTGGGCAAGTGGATTTTCATAAACCGGCGGAGTCGTGCGCCCACATCACCAATACCTCACAGGCAGGTTTCCACAGTGTCTGGCATTTCACTGCGATAAATAATTCGCAACGGCCACAACTCAATGCAACTATCTGAGTCAGCATATACAGACCTAAATTTATATGTTTTGATCAGTATCTCATCTGACCACATCGCAAGCGCGTTCGGCACGCGTAATGGTCACTGAACCTGACCGAATGTACACGGGTGAAACAGGGATGCAAACTAATCAATTAACATCGTTGTGCCAACCAGAAACAGCCGTGGCATCCTACAGAGCATATATACTGCATCTATCTCAGTTTCCTGTGCGGGCTCAGTCATCCTCGAAACTTGCCATGCGCCTTGCCAGCGGTGTTTTTAGAGGTGAGGTGAGGAGCTGGTGTGATTGGCAAAGTTTGGACGATTTGCAAAGTTGTGTCAAACCCACTCCACGCCTTCTCCCCTCCCTCCTTCCGAGTTGCGCCACTGGGTGGAACTGAGATGAGAAGGGGGAGTAGTTGCGCCGGCAGCGCAGTGCACGAAAATACCAATATACGTAATATCACTTTCCCATGAAACCAGGCTCAACACGTGTATGAATTAAATCCATCTTCCACTGAAGATTCTCCGCAGGCCTGGATGCTGTACCTTGGCTGCAGCTTATTACCAAACCAGTTAACCACAGATGTGAGTTTAGGGGCATATCTCTACCTTATCTCTACCAGGAGAACATGCTGCTGACATGTTCCTGGCTAACAGAAACAGTGCTGGGATGTATGATTCACAGAGACTGACTGCAAACTGATGGTTGTGGTTTTGCAAAGCGATCACCACTAAAGGAGCTTAGCCAAGTATCTTAACACCTGCCACAGGCTTGTCTGATGTCAGCCGCCATCATCCCTCATCCCTCCTCCCTCTCTGGCCAAAGCTTCTCCACAGGGCATCCACTGGTTTCTTTCTCCATCTGGCCTGATGCCAAAGGCCTCACAGGCCTGTTCAAGTCAAACCTTCTTAACTGTAGAGATCTGCAGGGAGGTGTGGCTGGAAATAGCGAGGGTTGGGCAGGGGGCAAAACCCTAAATGCACACAAAAGAACCTCAGAGGGACAGTTGTCATTGACATTATAGAACTCCTCAGAGATGCACCACGATGTGCCAATCAAACCCTTGTTAGTTACATTTGGTCTGGATCAAAGAGACTTACACATCCCTCTGAGGCAAGAAGTTACAGTTTGACTTTGCGGCTCCAGTTCAGTTTAGATATCTACACTCTGGCCCGTCATGTCTACTGTACACTGAAATGTGTCTGTATGCATGGATGCTGTGTAGTGCATGTAAAGGCTGATGCAGAATTTTATGTAATAAAATTGTTGAGAAATTTTAATTCTTCCTTGGTTTGAATCTTAAATACAACACAAGCCAGCAGCGTTATGGAGGGCATTTGACATATGTCAATTCAATTAATACCCGTAGCACATAATTATCATACAGAGAGAAATGCTTTATGTTCAGTAGGTTGATCCAGGCAAGAAATGTGATAACACTGTCAATTTCCTGAAGACGTGACATGCATCAGTTCTGGGAAATAAGACAGTTGCTTATCCTGACAAGTTTAAAGGCATCACTCTACCCATCAACTCGGACGCCTTGATGGATAGGGTCACCATCATGACACCACCAGTTTATGGGCTTCTATAAAAAACACACAAGTCTAATGAAATCCAAAAAAAGTCCCGATTTCCTTCTCAAGAAAATTCAGATCTCAACAAGGTGTATTAAGAGAAGAAAATGCTGTTAAAGATATGAAGGATTAGGGCTCCATCAAGCTTGAATTTTTAATGGCAAACTTTGGTACAAAGGTCTATGAAACCTATTGGAATTTCTCTAGGCAAATAAATTCATTTGGTGTTTGACATACACCACCATTAGCCAAGTACAGACTGTCTTGGCAATGTTGGCCCTTTAGGGAATGGAGAGAACAGGAGGATCAAAGTTGGACTAAACTATCATATAAACTTTCACACCATCTACTTTTATACAACCCTACTGTGGCAAAATAGGTACAAAGAATAAAACTCTATTGACGCAGCTTCTCTTATAGCACAACAGCTTCCAAGGCTCCTTTCTCCATGTCCTGAGGACATGCCTGTTTTAAAGATTGGATTGATTGACAGGAGTGTCAGTCTTTCATACTCACATTGTGGTGAGCAGTAAAATCAAATAAACCTGAACTCAAGCTTCACATTCTTTCTCCAGACAACTATGCTATGTGATGTTGTGGGGAGAAATATTTTTCCCAAAAAAGAGACATTTTCTGTCCTTGAAGCATACTAATGTTGGTCCTATTTCAATCAGCACGAAATGCTACAAGGAGAAAAATGCAACCTTTTGGCTTCAAACCTGACTCCTTCAGAGTATTATTTCGTGGTTTTAATAATTATGAAGGCAAGCAAACTCCAGTTGTAAATTAACATTAGAATGAACATATAAACTTCACATGCACCTTGAACTTGTCAACAGCTGCAAGGAATATGAAATGCCAAGGTCATGGTCTGTGATCCTCAAGGAATGGCTAGTTGATAATTCTTTATTGTACAGATAATAAATAAATAAAAAGCAAAAATTTAAAGCAAGTAATTTTGCATTTTCAAAATCATTCTATTAAGCTGGTGCTTAGTGGTACAAGCCTTCTGTAATGAACAAGCAATGTTAGATATACTGATAAAGTCACTGATCACTAAGGGTAAAGCATAGCTCTCAGAAAGCTCTCACACCTGGTGTGAGATTTTGGATGGACTGTTTTGGAGATTATGGCTTCTTTTTGCTCTAAGATTTTGCTATCCTGTAGAATGTATTCATTAATTACTGTACAATAAGCTTTTAGTGTGTTCCACGTGCACAACTGTTGCATGTTTTAAGAAAGTAAACTGTAAGTTTACATATTTTCTAAATATATTCCAGTATGTTCTAAAAAATGTTATTCCCATTTTCCTATTATTGTATTTCTCAGGCAATGGGAAATGGTTTGGATGGGTATTCCTGGGAATCCCTTTTCCCAGGATTAAACCCTAATATGTGTTGGATGTCACCAATCCTGTCTGTCTGCAGTCACTGATTCAAGCATACACTGCTTCTGCTTACTGTGCAATATTTCCTGTTTATTTCAATGAAACCCAGACTGTAAAATGCATCATGTGGCTTTGTTCCAGTTTTCTCTGAACTAACCATTCTCCCCAAGCACTACAGCTGCTGATTTCACAATTTAACACATCTTCAACCACACATAAGGAACTAATCAGAGAAAAGAGCTGATGTAGAACCATTCTTGAGTGAAAACCTGCAGACCCTTGACTCTGGATGGCACATGGTTGGAGACCACTGCTTTATTCTCACTTCTCACTTGATACAGTAAGTAAAGTCTCTGTAGCTGGCCAGAAGTCCTCTGAGTTCAGCCTGTGTCCCTTTCCCTGGAGTCCAGATGTGATCCCAGCTGGAGGTGACCATTAACCAGCCCATACTGCCTCCATGTGACACACACTGCACTGGCATGCCAAGACCCTAGCCCTGTCACAAGACACACACACACACACGCACACACACACACACACACACACACACACACACACACACACACACACACACACACATTCATGCACATACACTGTGGTTCAGGGGTCATCTCCTTCCTACAGCGGTCAGGTTCCAGATGGGTTATATTTCATCCAGACCTGCCTCTCTCCATCTGAGGCCAGTGGCATCCTCCATCTTACAGGAAGTCAGTGGATGTGTGTGTGTGTGTGTGTGTGTGTGTGTGTGTGTGTGTCTGTGTGTCTGTGTGTGGTGTGTGTGTGTCTGTGTGTGTGGGTGTGTGTGTGTCTGTGAAAGAGACAAAGGACAGATTTTGTGAGGGGTCTAACATGTTTTGTAAAGGGCCTTTTTTCCTTCTCAGATCAGCTGAAATCAATACTCAGGCAGGGAGAGAGAGAGAGAGAGAGAGAGAGAGAGAGAGAAAGCCAGAAGATGATAAATTTGTTAAATACTGAAACTACACAATCAAAGATATTTTGTTCAAAAGAGTAGTTTACACCACTGATTTGTAATTGCAAATTCTATAACCAGATTTTGACCCAGACAGACTTTTAAAGGATTGGGTTAGAAGTCTGACTTAAACTGAGCTTCCTAATTAGAAAAACATGTCAAGGACATCAACTTCATCTGTTAATGAATGTGGTTCAGATGAACTTGCATGACACTTGAGTGAAACAAATGCAGAAAGTTATGCCTAAATGTTTCATGTGCTAATAGCAGCTTTGGTGTCTCACCTCTTCCATCTCTGTGAGGCACAAGCACCCATCCCACAGTTTGTCCTTTTCATCAGTCCTCTTTTTCTGCAAACTCATTATACTCTGCCTTTTCTGCGCCGTGTGTCCAGATGGCGCGGCGTCTTGCAGTCATAATGCTGTGGTAATCCCTCCTGCACATGGTGCCCTCGCTCCGGTAAACACTCTTCCTATTGTTTCTTGGACTTCCTTCATACCCCCAGCCCTGTGGTACCACCGTACCCAGGGTCTGCCGAGCTGGACCGGCTTCATACTGTACGAGTAAGTCTGCCTGAGACCCTCTCTACAGGTCAGGAAAGCCTTGTGTTGTAATGATATGAGGATGTACGATATGTTGGTACTTCTGTGGAATGATGAGAGGTTTAAAATCTGTTCTGAGAGTCACACAGGTGAAGGAACAGGAGGGAAACACTGAAAAAACATTCAGAATTAATTTGATGGTCTAGCAATTATTCTGTCAGTGGGATGTGGACATTATTAGGGGAGAAAAACAGTCAATCAGTGATGGAAAGTAGTCCGGGAATCACCAGTTCCCATTGTTTGTCACTGTAGACCATGTCTTTATAGATCGACAATCTTTCATCACTTTTAAACAACTCCTCTGGCTGCTGTTTATCTGACTCCCACACTGAAAGATATTCTTGCAAGCTTGATGCAAGCAAAAAAAAACAACTTTGAGCCAACAGAAAGTATTTTGTAAGCAAATATTTCTGAACAAATGATGCTCGGCATGTCATCGGTATATTTACGATGGCTCAAAGAAATGGCTGTGTGGGTCTAATTAAAAATGTGAAAGGGTTAGCAGCCTGCCGCTCGTTGCCAGCTCTTGGCAGCTCTCCTGTCAGGCAGCCAGCTGTTTAGTCCTGCCCTGAATTATTGCCAAACCCACCACCAGGCATTGTGGGATTGGCAGGGCTGGGTGGAGAGCTATTGTGTTCAGCCACTGATGGAAAGAGGGGGAAAAAAAGAAGATGGAAGACAAGGCATTCTCCTTAAAATTCCCAGAGACAGTCAGGCAGGACTTAGCAACTGCTGCTGATGTGCAGAGAACAAACTCACATTAAAAGTTCAGGAAATTAAATGAGAGTCTTGTTTATGTTTCAACTTTATTTTCTTTATTTTATTTTATTTCTGTGGACATTCAGTGAAGTTTTGAAGAATTTATACATGAGGGAAAGTAAGGATTTTGCTACTTTTTGTTATTTTCTTGCTACTTTAACTTATGACTGCAATCATGTTTGGGTTTCTTCAGTATCAATCAACAATACTATGCTCCAAAACCACCAGACATGGTTCAGCGTATTAGGTTTAGTCTACTAGAGGATTTTTGATGATTTGAATAATCATCATGATAGTCTTCACTTCATAAACAGCCTTATATTGGGATGCAGAAGACATCAGAATACATGTGATATAGGTATATAACATAATCATGCATGTAATCTTCAGACATGAAATCTAAAACAGTGCATGCAATATCACATGTGAACAGGTATTTCACTTGAGAGGAAGGGAATATATTCCCCTAAAAAGCTTGTGGCATTGAAAGCTGCAACGTGTTAAGTCAATAGAACAAGCACAGGGCTGAGTCACAAGGGAGGATTTGTGCAGCAACATAAAGGCCCCTTATTACATCAGTAAACAGTCAATGAATGAACACTATGTCATAATAATAAAATGATAGAAATGGTTTTAAATATATGGATTTGTTTGGAAGGAATATACGAAAAAGATCGGATCTATAGCTGCACATGACAACACTGAGGTCATGATCTGGGTGTTTTTTTCTGTAACTTTGGGGGTGGAGATGGGGGGGGTTAGCAACTTGCATTTATGTTTCAAAACATTTTAGACTGATTCCAATATTTTTAGTGAGTTCAGTATATCTCCACCACAATAGACCAATTTCTCAGCAGAAAAAGCTGAGGTGTAATTGGCAACATGAACAACTCCATTCCATTTAGATGAGCCACTTTCAGGGTCGTCACTGTCGCGGCTTACTGGGACACTGAATGGAATGGAGACTTGTTCTGACAAATCAAAATGTCTGCTGTGTTGGCATCATTTTAGCCGTGACATTTTTGACAGGTAGGCTTTGAAACAGCATTCACACTTTCATAGAACCTTCAAATAAAATCTTACACTTCATTTTATGGGCTGGTAATTTTCTCATAAGAAAAACTAGGAAATCTGAACTTATTCTAAGCAAAATAAATAAGTTCTGATAGTTATTAGACTTAAATTGTGACAATTTCTGTTTCATTTAAATACAACTTGCAGAAAATATTGTGATACTATGAAAAATACCAAATACTGAATAATGTTGGGGAGTTTGTTTACTGATTTATTGATATCAGTATTTATAAAATCATGGCTACGGCCTTGATTTCACTGTTTTTCATAGTACTAGTCTGGACATTTCTCATGTAAAAACCCAAATAATAAAAATGAGAATAAGAATAATGAATAACAAATAAATAATTTTAAATACTGCATTACTGAAAGATCGACAAAAATGATTAACTTCAAGGTAAATAAAAGAAAAACAGAAAAAAGTAAATTAAAATTAGACATAAATGCCAAAAATTCATGGCAAAAATCTATTAAAATCTCAGTTGAATGGGTGATGGCACAAGCTAAAAATACAAAAAGGAAAAGGCAGATGTAGCCGGTAAAATGGGCCAGAAATCCCCAGCATTAAGAGGTATAAATGGACCGGACTCACAGTCTCCAGTGTTTCTGGGTATGCAGGTGATAGTCAGTGATGGTGTGTATCTTCTCTGTGACTCCTCTCCTGCTGTCTGATGTTGTGATCAGCTGGAACACCACTCTGCTGTAATCTTCCTTCTGTAACAGGCCTGATCATCCACACTCCTGACTCTCCACCTCCTCCACTCTGCTCTCTGATCATCATGCCTCCTCTGCCCCATCTCTCCCCACTTTGTGTATAATTCATTATTTTTTGCTAAGCATATAGGCCTTGAATGCATCTCACAGAGCCAAGCACTTCAAATGTTCCCCGTGTGGCTGCCGGCATCACCACCTTCCACCAAGCTCAACCCGTTTTTTAGCTCTATGTGTTTTTCCTCAGACTTCAAATGGCACTTTTGAGTCTCAAATATTGTGTGGATGAAAAAAACAACAGAAAAGGAGGAAGCTAAAAGTGACGGTGTGCACCAACAACAGCTAGTGACAACAAAGCTGCCCCCCCCCACCCCCACCTCCTATCCCTGCCTCTTTTCCTTCCTCCTCTTCTATTATCTTGTTTCTCTAAAATGGATGCATTTGTTTGTTCTCCTTTTGTTTTGCTCTGAAGATGTTTTCTCTCCCTCCCTCCTCCTGTTCTCCTTCCCTCTCTCTCCCTCTTCTGCCTTATGCTCGCTCCCTCCCTTCTTTTTATTTTCCTCCACTCAGAGGCTCATGGGCCAAAAGCTCATAATCATTTCAAAGGTCCTTTAAATATATAATAAGAGTTCTGCATTGTGATAAACAACATGTCACAGGAAGAACATCAACATGGCTTCCTGTGCACGTACATGCATGTACACACACACACACACACACACACACAGTTAGACGCCATGTGACCTGTCTGTCTTTTTCCCTGTGTTTCTCACACACTTTTGTCCTTCTGTTGTTTCACTGAGTTTGGATTGAGAGGTGATGAGCATGCACAATACGAGTGTGTATTTTTGGTCCAATTGTAGAGCAAATAATAGTGAGAAAACACTTGATTCACAAACGGAGCAGAAACACTAAATGTTTCATCAAAAAGCCTGCACGTTATTTATAAAAGCTCACAGGCTGATTTTGTTAATATTCTGCACTTTCACTACTAAAATGTCTTCATTTTGATACACTGAGTTCTTCAATCAAAGGGACTGATTTTTACCAGCTGCAATCGTGTGGCTGGTGTTGCTTCCCCCTTGTGTGTGTGTCATCATGCAAAATGCAGGCTTGTAGACATCTACTGTAGCTTCAACTACCACAGAAGTGCTTTTGAATACTTTGCCAGGTGTTAATATGTCTGCAAGTGGACAGGTTTTGTCACAGCGACCATGTAGCAAACATGCAAGATGCAGTCATGAAGCTTCACAGGTGTGTAGTTGTGATCAAAATGAGGGCAGAGTTCAAATATGGTAGTGGTCCGAGTCAGGGTGGCAGAAGTAGGGAAGGGGCTACTGGCCGCCCACCTTACACCCCTGGCCCACATTCATTCTAAGTCGCTAATCACAGTATGTCTGTTTCAATCATACCTGTCCACTCTAAGACATTACTTAAAACTAGAGCCCATCTTGTGATGGGATCACAACAGCTGTAATGCCAAATTTATGTATGGTGCATGACACACATGACAGAGGTAACTAATTGTAAATGTAACTCACAGTAGCTGTGCCAGATTTATTCCATGTTACTAACCATCCTTGCATGGTCAACTTTGAACCTATGATAGTGCAGACGTATGTGTTCCGATGAAATTGTCCCTTATTTGTACAAAGAATGCACAGCATCACAAAAACCATGCAGGGTGTGGACACAAAACTGGACAGGTGTGTAGTTGAGATCAAAAAGAAGGGCTGAGTACTGAGTACACATTGGTCTGAAATCAATGTGTTGACGGGCATCACAGCTGATGTGATCCCATTGTAAGATGGTCAACAGTTTGTCAATATTTTGTCATGATTAAAAAGGAAGAAACATTGGTTAGGTTCACAGGAACAATATAAACAAGCTAAGACCAGAAGGGGTTTTGATAATAGTGCAATTAGATAAGGAGGATACGTCATTTAGCATCTACACTGACTGATGCTAACATTTAGGCCTAGAAGTGAGATTTTAAGCTGTTCAACTTTTTTTCCCAACAGACACTTTGACATTTTGTAACAGCAGACAAAGCTTAAATGTCACTTCTAACGTTAACGATGGCTCTGTTTTATTCAAGCAGCCCACTAAACTAAAAGAGTGAGTCAGCATGAACAATAGAGGACCCTGAAACTGACGCAGGTAAATGAATTTCAAACATCCTTCATTGTCACAAGACATGTCCATGGTAGTAGATAAGAAGGAGACGTTAGCAAGAAAGCTAACGTATGCTGCCGTTGTCTGGGTGTTAAAGAAGATCTGCAAAGTTTTGTAACCCTGGCCTTGGTTCTATCAATTGCAATAAATTTTTACTCCCTGAATGTAAGGCCAAGTGGGTAATGCTTGCCTTGACAATGCTGAACTTTGAGGGTATGGCTAGCAAGAGAGAGCAAACCAGAGGAAGCCATCACATTTATGTCAATTGAAAAATGACATTCTGGTTGGTGAGTGTGCAGTCAGGTGGAATGAAACCAACAGAAATAGATTACATTTTCTGTGAATTTTGCTTGAAAGAAAACACTGGACATACATGCATAAAAAAGAATACATTAACAATTTTAATGAACAATTAAATTTAAGTTGCACTTTATGATTCAATGCAAAGCTATGATAGTGTTGGCTGGCAAGACATTTTCTCTTCCTCAAGTCCTTTTTGCCATTACATTACATTAATCCCTCCTTTTCCCAGACAAATAACTGAGCCAGTAGCCTCATACTGTTCATATGCCTGTTGGATGTCACCCTCCATCTAAATGTTAGGCTTTGCTCTAACTAACATTTCAGAACTGCCTGACACTGTTTGCATGTAAACACGCTGCAGAGAATCCACTTTTTCTCTCCAGAAAGATGCTGTTTGGAGGAAATTGAGAAGCTCACCCCTGGCACTGTTTCTCCCCATAAATCTTTTAGCATGTGCCTCTTGGCTAAATGACTTTGTACAGACAAAATTTAACCTCGATCCCGCCCTGCAAGCTGTGAGAGTGGAGAGCTCGACAGCGTAGAGGAAACAAATGGGGGAGAATTCCAACTAAAGGGAGATGTTTTGTCTTGTTTTGTGCAGTATGCTCTCATGTTTTTGGAGAAAAGACCTTTGGAGTAGGTTTCTTTTTGTAAAAACCAGAAGATAACACAACTATTGACAAACCCCCCTAGGGGAAATGAGCAGTTCTTTGCCTTTTGGAGCAGGAAATAACTTTATTACTAGAAATGGATGGTGCACATTTACAACCTAGAGAAGCTTTGGAAAGCAAGCATTTCCTGCATTGCATCATGTTAACACTCCAGTCAAATAGCACACCTCATCCATCTATTGAAATAAACAAGTGGCTCACGGTCAAACTGGAGCTGGAATTGTGACGATAGTTTGATTCCCTCTTATAGTTTCAACATAACTCTGTCTCTGACAGGATTGAATAGTTGAATACTCTGACATGAACTTTGAAAAGCACTCTTCAGGCAAATTCTTCAGGGTGAAGTTCTATTAAAAGCTTTTAAGAATTATAAGAGGTTATCATTGTACTTTCCATAATCATGTTAGCAACAAAAATACAAATGCCACTAACACAACACTTGCTGGCATTCATAACCTTTTGTACATCAGAGGTGGTGAACATTTAATTTGATGCTATAGGTTTGAATGGAGAAATAGTTCATAGACATTCCTAAACATACCTAGTAATAGGACTGTGTTATGCTTAATATGATACTTTTGTATTTTATTTCTGTTTTATGTTTTGTTTCATGTCATGTCTTTTTTTTTTTTTTCACAATTTAATATTTTGCCAACTGCTCTCTTGTTTTGTATTTGCAAAGAAAACAGCATTTACATTTTTACTTCCGAACAGCTATACTGAGAGCCAGGGGTATTTTTAGTACACCTTTCCCAACTAATGAAGTCAAAATTGGTCTGTGTTTTAATTGTGAGCATTTCATAGAACTTTCTGACTGTGAGTGCCTGAAGAATATTTTCTTTTCTGTGAGCAGCTTTGCAGCTTCAAGAGGACCTAAAGGTTCTCTGGACTCTGGAGTGTGAAACTAAGTTGAGCCCCTCATTGTAACAGTCTGTGGCCTGAAAACAGTCTGTGTGTCTACCAGTCAATCTGCACCACACACACAAAGACAATGGGTTAACATGTATTCACACACATGCACACACTCACACCCTCTTCTCATGAACCTTGACATCTCTTGCCCATCTCCACTCCTATTTCCAGCTATGCTGCTTGCATCTAAAGCGGAGACGTTGCTCTTTTTTCATAATTCATCCACTCCTCTTTACTGTGTCGTTTGTTGCTCACTGCTTGTCAGAACAGAGGAAGAAAAAAGAAAAATGGGTAAAGGATATCTTCCTTCATCTTTAATCCTGTCTTAAGGAATCAAGAAAGCAAATCTGAGTGAAGATTCATCACGGGATACAAAGAGATCTGTTGAAACAAAAGGAAGCTGTCGAAAACCACACCCCATCATCTGGAGAAATCTCTTGATAGGGCCAGGTTGTTCATCCAAAAGGCAGGGCCCTCAGGTTCAGTTTTTATTACCCTGCTTTTTAAAATCATTATTAGTATCCAGTTATTATAATAATAGAGTAAATGATCATATAATTACTATAAAGTCTACACTTAATTTCTATCCACAATACAGTGTTACCGCTCTCGTAGGTCTCCAGTAAATGCAACATTTTCTGCAGAAAAAGGAAATTTGTGTCATTAGCCTCTTTTATAATATGGTCTGGCTGAAGACTGGATTTTAATTGGCGTGATTGGAGTGTCCATTAATTCCTGATAATGGACATGTACTCTGTAGTTCTAGTGAAACTGTGTGTTCACTGTTACAACTTAATATGCAGTCTGTATCTAAACTAAATAAACTATAGCAACAGGGACATGGTCATAGCCAGCAATTTATCACAGCACAAAAACAAGCTAATCATGTGATCACAACATTGAGTGACTTATCCAACCAACCAACAGACCAGGATGCACAGTGTTAAGCAGGGAGCGCTCTCTATAACAGGCCAAATTAGACAACAATTACATCATTTGTCTTTGCTCTCTAAAGGCACAAATCTATTATTTATTCCAGACAAACTGACACTTTCCATCAGTTGAACTTTGTTTAGCTCTAGCAGCTCCACAGCAGCAACAGGACACTCCTTCACAAATTCTCCTTCTGAATGAGGTCTCAGCTTCTTTGCTATTAACACGGTCTCTGCCACAATGTGGTCTCATGACAGCTGCTTGTTGGGTACCCAAAACTCTGCAGAATAGCATTTATCCAAGGGCATGTGTCCTTACAGCTCATTCAGTTTAGCATGTTTCAAACTGTAATGGCACTTAAGATTGGCCTTTTTCATCACTGCGACCATGTCCTTACATGCTAACTTAGACACACTGACTTGCATTTTACATCAACAAATATATATATATATATATACTCCACATCTGCCTATATTTTGATGACAGTTGGCCTGACTCAGTGACGTTATATCAATATCCTGTGTGTTACATTCAGCGATCACTTGGTAGAACTAGTCTATTATGGGGTCTAGTTGGGGCAATAACAGGGAGGACAATCTCTTTTCTGCACCTAAATTTGAGGAGCTTTCAGAAAACATGTTTAATATGCTCACAAGAAAAGCTCACATAAACAAATAACTGTTTGTTTTTCTCCAATGTGTGATATGACTCCTGCTGCCAAAAGTTCCCATCCTGTTTTTGGGTAAGTTGGAAGGCATTTTGAGAATTGTAGGCATTCACTAACTACAAGTAGAGTTGTGAAGTTAAATAATGGCCTCCATGTTTTTTCAGTATTGTGTAGTGGATGGCTGTAAACACTACAATGCACGAGTCCTATGAGAAAGTAGTGAAAGGCGCAAACTGAAGCAGTAGAGAATTCAAAATGCAGAACATTTCAGAGCAAAACATGTCACCATAGTTGCTGACTTCATCCAAAACTGACCCAGAAACAGAAAGTGAAATGATTTAAGTTGCTGAATGTTCCATCGGGTTTCTATTAAGTGTAATGTTTAGCTTCTGCTTGTCATTAGTGGCGAATGCAACAGGATCATAAAGGGGAACATATTTTACACATCACAGTATTTTTCCAGGTGCTGGGGAATAGCTGGGGAAAGTTGTATAAAGTGTTTCAAGTCTCCACAGGGAGTTGTGTGAAGCATGATAAATGTCCTCAAGTGATGTCACTTGAGTCAGTGTCAGTTGGAGCTGAAGACTAGAAGTCTGAAAAAGAAAAAAAAAATCTGGGGCTGTGGAGTTAGAAAGAATTGAACTTACCAAACCTCTGTAGCTGTTCTTCGTCTCTGCTGCAGGCTAGAGGCTCTGGGCTACACTTGCTGCTACTAGCATAACACACCAGAATCTCTGATGAAATAGTTAGTGGTTTTGCTGCATTGTGGATAATGTAGGCAGAGTTTGACAAGACAGAAGAGCATGTGGAATGGAACAAGAGGAATTATCTGGTTCAGCTGCATCAATTTTGATCCTTTTTCTGTTTTAAACCATCCACAGTGAGCCTGTCACTGTTGTAGGAGTGACATGATGAACCAGTAAAGTACTTCTTTAAAGCTCTGAGATTGGATGTTTCTCACCAAAATGCACCTTGTGAGTTATAGTTAACTTCTCTCATTTCATTTCCATCTTTTCTGTCCACCTGTACCGTTGACTTATGAAACACCAGATCTTTTCTAATAAAAGTGTTTACCTACTTGTACTGACTATTAAACCAGGAAAATCCCTTAAAGTGCTTCAACTGTCAGTCACCTAACATTGTCTTTTCACAAAATGGACAGGGATCATGCGTGCCTAAAATAACTCGTCCCTCTCTGCAACGCTTTAGGAATAGAATAAGCAGGTTGAGGGAAAGTGAGTGCAAATAGCACACAACATATCGATTTTATGACCCAGCTCGCTAGGGGAAAAGAAGTAATGAAAAAACAACCGGATGGAAATAGTTGAAATTAGTTATTTTTTTAAATCCAAGTGTTTTAAATTGTTTTAGTACATTAAAGACAAAAGGCCAAGACAACGAAAAGAACGAGTGGGTGCTTTTCAAACAAAGGAAATAATCAAAACCAAAAGAGAACTCTCCAAAAATGACAGCTCACCTTAACCACACAAAATAGAAATAAAACCCTCTTAAATGAGGCCTACAGTGAAAGGTGAGAAACAAGAATCAAAATACAAAATGAAATAGCACCCCTAAGCCTAGTGAGGCTAACAATCGGTATCTCTAGTGTGTGCAAAAATCAGTCAACGTCTAAACTAGCTCCATTCGAGTCTGGCTACCACAAATAGGACAAATCTGCTACAGACAATGATTCTCTACATGTGCGAAGGACTGGTCATGAGAAATGCCAGCCTCAGACTGCCAGGCTCAGACGGCTCTTGTAGCCGGCAGGAAGTAACAGCTTGCAGGGGATTGGGCAGCAGCTGGCTCAGAGGAGGAGTCCTGTTTCCACACCCCTTCACCTGCAACCACTCACACACATGCCAGGCACAGGAACACACACACACACACACACACACACACACACACACACACACACACACACACACACAAACCGAACGAACGGTGACAGCCGTAACAATCGACAATATATTTTTCTCTTTTTATTTTACCAATGGACCATTCTATCAAAGACTCAAGTTGCATATTTCCTGAACAGCTGACCTTTGAGAGCTACTGTACAATCTCGTCACACAAAAGTAAAGATTGATGGTTGGTGTTAATTTGAATCATTTTGGTAAAGGTTTGCTTAGCTAGCAGTGGGCTAGAGAGCAAATGTCAACCTTTGAGGAATTTACAGAGAGCTCTGGTAGCAGTTATGTCGTGGGTTGGGCTGATGCTTGAGGTGGTGCTGTCAGTGTGTATGTGTGAGTGTGTAAAGTGATGGTCCGCAGTCTCACCAGGCTTTGTGGTTAGAGGCTACGACTGATTTTCCCTATGGCCTCTGGGGCTGTCTCCCTCACACACATGCACATGCACACACACACACCGACTGTACAGCTGTTGTAGACAAGTCTTCTGGGTGTTCTCAGTGGGAAAATGGAGGTTTTGTCTTCAGGTGGATGGTGAGCTTCCCTACACACCACAACACTTTCATCCACATCAAAAGCTCAAAGTGTGCTGCATATCCCAGTGAGCTTGAAAATGCAGTGCTAAATAACCAGCTGAACCAGCTGTGCTGCATGATGAGCCATGTCACATGTCACTCCCATCCAACCCCACACACCCAGCAACACTATTTAAAAATTCTATGCATTGAAAGTAACAGAAGATATGGACTGAAACAAGACAAAGAGCTAAAAGTTACCATAGAAGCTCTCTGAGCCTGTAGTTAGACATAGCAGTGCTTTGAGATAAATGCCTGTTTTCCATAGTGGAATTATTGTTTTTGGAAAGATGAGTGAAACAATGTAAATAATATTACATTGTTGTTAGGTGCTGAGAGTCACAGCAGTGGTTCCCAACTGGTAGATCTTCTTTAGGACTGTGGGTCTATTCTCAGTACAAAAAAAAAGCCAAAAAGTCCTTGGTAGTAGTGGAACTACGGTATACAACTTTTACAGTACAAGCAATCCATTGATGTCGGCTCTGTCAGTCATGTAACCCTCACCTCGCATGTCTGTTGACTGCGCCTCTCTTTCCAAGTCTTTGCTGCTCATAGCAGAGACCGAGGAGAAGCTACCTGCTCCACAACAGGCTTAATGCAAGTCTGACACAGTACATATTCTACTTTAAACTTTCTTCCTAAACTCATCACAAAAAATAAGAAAATAGTCTTATGCCAAGAAGCAACAGCCTGGGGTGAAACCTAGCTTGAAAACAACTTTCCTTCTCTTCATTATGTTCAGCAGTGCAGCTTGTTTTGCTCTGTTCTTTTTCATCAGGTATTTACATGTTATCCTGTAAAACTGGTTTTAGTAGCCTGAAAGAGCATTAGTCAGAATAAGTTGCAAATGCTATTGCTGTGCTGTTAATGTTTATTTTTATTTTTTTTTAGTACACTCTAACTTCAGGGTATCATTTAGCTTTAAGCAGTTGCACTTAAGTTATTAATAAAAGTGAATGGATGTGTGTGGACCCTGACTTGATCTGACTCATCATTGTATATGAGCAGTTGGAAAATGTGTACATCTGAGTGTGTGACTCCATGCCTGAGCATGGAATCACACACAGTGTGTGTTTGTGGTGTGCAGAGGTATGTGGTTGGCTGCTGGCAGAGTGTCGATGGGCCTGCGACTTCACAAGGATTCCAGTGAAAGGTTTTAATTAGCCTCTGACTCAGGTCTTGGCAGCCGGTGTGGAGATGCTTACTGAGGACCATAAATCTGCACCAATGAGGACAAGGCCACACCCCAGGGCCCAGCAGACACCCGGCCATCTCAGCCATCCACACCACCCTGCACCACAGACCCCCAGTGCCACCCCTGACAGGGTCACTTGGCAATTTCTCCAGATTGCACACACACACACACACATTGCACATACACTTGCTCATGAATACATTCCGGGACATATGAGAAGATTTGTTGCAAGCTGATTTTGAAATGGCATTACATCACACCCACTCACACACCCCTCTCCTCTCTGTCACATACTCATTGACTGACTGATTTATCACTGCTTCACTCACTCACTCACTCACTCACTCACTCACTCACTCACTCACTCACTCACTCACTCACTCACTCACTCACTCACTCACTCACTCACTCACTCACTCACTCACAGTTAGCCTGTCTGTCCTCTGGTGGTTCTTATCAGGCATGGCAGCATCTGGAAGTACAGCACTGAACCAGGATCAGTCATTTGCTTCCCCTCAGTAACACTGCAAAGCTGTGTGGGTAGGCTAAGTCTCTATGACAAGGACATACTGTAACCGTTAAATGAAATTTGTATGCAGTGATGCCGCGTCTAAAATTTGCCCTAACTTCTATGTGGTCACACCTCAAAGTTAAATTGTGATATATGGCAAACAGGTGTATTTCCTGTACATGTGATCATTGTGGCTCTGGGACTCATGCAAAACAACATGTATTGTGGTAAGCTGCCTCCTACAGGTTACCAAATAAACCTGGTTTTAACATGCGTAACCCCAAATTGACACAGAAAGTGCTATTTAATTGATTATTTTTTTTTTAAAAAAAAAGGAGACCCCACTTGTGTCAAAGGTCACATTTTTTTTCTGCCGACAATTTTCTTCATACTGCTTGTTTTTAGGGTCACTAAATGTACATAGATACAATGTTGTGTGACTGTAATCTTTTTCGATTGTCTGTCTGAGACCTCAGGGTGGGCACAGGCCATGATATATTGTATCTGTGTGTTGCTTCCATGGTGTCTTACTCTGTATGTTAATATTTTTTTTCATCTGTAAGACAAATGATTTCACAGGCCTCAGCAGGGATCATACAGTACCAGCGGGCAGACAGATTACATGCCCAGTGCTGTAGTGAAATGACTTTACTGTAATGGTTGATGATGCTTTATGGTCAGGGCTGG
The DNA here is from genome assembly GCA_037975065.1 of Chaetodon trifasciatus. Classification (NCBI taxonomy): domain Eukaryota; kingdom Metazoa; phylum Chordata; class Actinopteri; order Chaetodontiformes; family Chaetodontidae; genus Chaetodon; species Chaetodon trifasciatus. The sequence continues at coordinate 4,726,140 of JBBMOE010000044.1, forward strand.
CAGAAGCAGCCATGGACCACTAAATATTTGTTTCCAGAGAAGCAGAATGCCACTGAAAAATTCTCTGTGCATTATCATGACAGCATTTCAGGTGGATTTCTTCGTCCTCCTGAGCAGACGAGGAAGCTTCATCTGGCAGACTGAGGCACAGAGCCATTAGCATACTTATGAACTTTCACACTGTCTTAATTCTCAAATTAAACACCTGCCTCATTCGGCTGCTGAGGTGTTTCGGTGCACCATCTCTCTCTCTCTCCCTCTCTCTGTTTTATAACTTTTTTCCTCTCCTGGTTTTTAATTTCTTTGTCTTCCCTACTACCTCAACAATGCAGGTTATACAGTATTAGAGTGCATTGTGTGGTAGTGAAAAAGTTGTGATTATGATGTGAGGTAAGGCTCATTCCAGTTGGTATATAGAATATACCTATGGTTGTCAAAATAACACGTTAAACTTGATCAATTAAAATAAAATTAAAAAGAAGATTAATTCATGATGCCCCCATGATGCCAAAATATGGCCTGATAGGACAGTTGATATGATATACCCTTCTGTACAACTTCTGCACTAAGGAAATTTCATACCATCGGAGCACTTCGAGCCCGAAATATCAACTCAAAACAAAGCAATTAGTAGCGAGTGTAGAGGTCAGATGTATCACAGCTTCCGATACTGCTGTGAAGAACAAGTCTCATGAAGCCACACCTTAACAGGCCTATCAGACGCAGACTGAATCAGTCTCTGACAGCTCAATCGCTAAATGGATTGCAAAGGACTGTGGGCCAATTTTGGTGGTAGAGGGCAGCAGTTTAATGGAGGCTTTCCAATCCTGTGACACTGCTTAAAAGCTGCCATGCGAGAAACACAATTGTGTTCAAAATTTCATCAACTGGTTACTTTTGCGACTGAACTATTGGAGCTGTTGTCCAAAAAAAAATCTGAAATGCCTATTATAGCTTCCCAGAGCTCAGGGTGACATGCTGAAACTGTTTTTCAGTCCAAATCCTCAGGATGATATTAACTTAACTACTATACAAGCGAAAGAAAACCTGGAAGATGGAACAGCGATGGTGGTCATTTTTGCTTGATTTACCATATATCTCTATGATCACCAACATATTCTATTTCTGAGGTAGATTCCTGAGCCCCTGGAGTTCTAGGGCCCTGGGCCAGTAGCCCACTTAGTGTAGTTGACAGTCCAGTTTTAGGAGAGAGAATGTTCACTGTGAGCATAATTTATTTATCTTTCCTTTTGTGTTTCCCCTCCCCTCCCTACTTCCACCCCCCAGATGCCGGGTGGAGGCATGCCAGTCAAGTGCTCCTCTCTCCAAGACAAACTAAACATGTAATAGACGTTAAAAAGAATTAAACTGAAATATTCAATCTCTAATATTTTAGTATTTTTTAGCATTAAATGATGGACGTTTTGCAACATAAATTAATTAAATCAATCATTCATCGGAATTGTCCTTGATTTGTGTCTGTTGATCAAGTAATCAATTGATTCTTTCAGCACAAATTTCATAAAAACACTTTTGTGAAGCTCATGAAATAATCTCCTAAATATCACAAGAACACAAAAGGAAACACACAGAATAGCTGATTGGCTCCTTGCAACTTTTAAATATCTGATTCTGAGCGTATGATTTTAACACATAAGAAAAGCTGATTGGCACAGTTTTACAACATATTTCATCAATATCAAAAAAAAGTGTCTCATGCTGGTTCAATTTCATTGTATACAGGCTGTCAAGAATGCCACGCTTCTCTCAGTTCACTTGTCACAAATGTCAAATTTTTCTCCAGCACAGCCTCAAACATTTATACCTGCTGTCTGCCCCATGTGTACCCCATATCTCCATGGTGACTGTACTGTATTGAAATACAAAATATGACCAACATTAGCTGACACTAAAGACTAAGAACAATGTGCCCACTACCAATGGATTGTCAAAAGACTGCTTTCACTTTTCTGCAGAAAGTATTTTGAAATAGTCAGTCTGTCCATTGATTCCAGTCAACACAGCTGACAGAGAGGCACATAATTCACGTTAGTCTTTGTTGATTGCTCTGTAGTTATAGTCTATATCCCCTTACTCTCTTTTTTCTCAACCAAACCTGATTGCTTTGTCCCTCCCTTCCCCTCAACACTCACCCCTCCACTCTGAGCTGCTGTATAGAATCCACTCATTTTAATAAGTGTTTTCTATTTCTCTCTCTCCAAAAATCATTATATTCATCTCCTGTCTTTTAGATCCCAAGTAATTAAAGAAAAGGTCACACAGAGCAGCAGTGATGCCACAGAGAGAGACTTCATACCATGAGATGACACTGACACACATTACGGTATTCAGTGCTGAGACATAAACTGTGTGTTTTCCTGGGTGTCCCAATCCAGCCTACGATCATTGCTGTATATGCTTTGTATGGAATTCAGCAGAGCATCCTATGATAGCTGATATGCTGTACAGTTGCTAAGGTGTTCAGCCATGATAGTGGCAAGTTGGTCTGTGCACCACTTTGGTCCAGACTGAAATATTTTAACAACTATTGGATGGATTGCCATGCAGTTTTGCAGAGATGTTCATGGTGATCCCCTGACTTTACCTCTAGTGCCACCAGCAGGTTGACATTTTGGACTTTTAATGAAATATCTTGACAACTGTTGGATGGATTGCCCTGAAATGTGGTACAGATATCCATGTTTCCCAGAGCCTGAAGAACTGATTTTGGTTATCCTCAAATCTTTGTTTTAGGGCCAGCAAGTCAAAGGTCTCACATTTCCACTGAGCGTCCTCTAGATGGGTAGGCACAGCATTTTGTACAGACATTGTGGTTCCCAGACGATGTAGCCTAATTACCTCAGTGATCTCCTGACCTGTCCTTTACCATCATTATGAGCTTGATATCTGTGATTTTAAATGCAATGTCTCAGTTATTGGATGGATTGTCATGAAATTTGATTCAGATATCCCCTCAGATTGTAATATTTTTGGTTGATCACCTGACCTTTACTCTAGCACCACCATGTCAAAATCTGAATTTGTTCAATTCTTTGGTTTATGACCAAATATCTACAAAGCCCTGCACATTCCCCTTAGATTAGTGCTAATTAGCAAGCATTAGCATGCTAAGAAGCTAAGCAATGATGGTGAACATAGTAAACATCATACTGTTAGTAGCTAAATTATACATTACCTATTATTGGCCATATTTTCACATACCTGTTGTTGGTATTATCAGCAGAAACAGCTTCTTGTTTTGGCTACTGTGAGCATGTTAGCATGTTGATGTTAACATTTAGCCCAAACACCATGTTCAATGCCTCCATCCACCATTCCAGTCTCCACACTCTTACTTTCCACTTCACATTATGGCCAAAGGACTGAATGCATACTGGAATTTTCCAATATGAGCATAGTTCACAGCGATACCAGGCTGAAATATCAGCATCAACATTGATAAATACATAATGGCCAAGTGTATGTTTGTAGAATCACTCTTTCTCACAGATATAGATGCACAAACACATGCAGAACCTTTAAATGCCACAGATGTTAAAACATCCTTCTTGGACGGTGTTGTTTGAGGCAGACAAAACCTGATCTGCCATCTCCTCCATCCTCACATTTCTCCTCTCCAGCATTTGACTCAGTCCATCATTCACAAAACGACTCCCCAGACTCAAACACTGCAGCCCCAGACTCCATAAAATCTGAGACACCCTGCTATACAATATGCATGTGTATGTTTTCTGATGGTAGACTACAGTAGATTTTGTTATCACCTTAAATCAGTTCAACAGAGCCTCTTTAAAAAGGACAATATGTTAGAGAATAAAAAATAAACGTCAAGCGGGAGGCATCCTGACAGTGGAATGACAGATTTGGTCTGTATGTGAAAGCCCCACCTAGGACGCCTGGCAGGCAGTAATGCTGTGAGCGAAGGCAAACCTCATAAAAGGAGTGGCGTGCAAGGAGATGGGCTCCGTCGCCTGCGGGGGACTAATGGCAGCCGAGAGGCAGCAAAGCCTGAAATAAGGAGATACTAAAATTTATGAAAAGAATCAGCCATCCAGCCTGATTACCACTCTCACAGAGGAGGAGGTGAGAGTGTGTGTGTGTGTGACAGCAAAAGAGATTTTAGAGGAGAGGTGAGACACATATTCAGCAATACATCAAAAGCATCAGTTTCTTTCCACTTCTTTTGGTAGAACAAGAAGTTCTGTGGGGACTAAACTTCACCTTGTGGTCTTTAATACAGTTTTCTAAAGAAACATTTAAAGATTTTGTGAAATGTTCTTGTTTTCTGACTTACTCTGGGTCATATGTGAATATATCATACCAGTTGCTTCTCTGTGTGTCCAGCCTTGGGCACTTTTGGCCTAGCATGGCACATTACTTTGAAGCAGGAGAAACCTCAAGTCCATAGTTCTATTAAAAGTAAAAAAGGACGTACCAGAGCTCCACAACTGGTGGAGCTGGTGTTTCAAAACTTTGTTCTATAAAGTTCTGTCTGGGAATCAATCAGCAGTTCAAATGCACACAAGAGGACCAATCAGGTTCTGCTTCTCCGTCATTTCTCAGCACTGTAGTGACACACAGTGACAGTGGGTAGAAATGTCAATGGCAATGTTTATAAGACACCTCAAGATGGAGGACTTTATTGGTAGTCTCCTGAATGACAGCAATACAAATGCCAGGCAAGTTCAGTCTTTTTACATTTGTTTTGTATATTGCTGAGGATATAATTTTCATTGTTAGCTACCATGGTAGCGAGCTAACATTAGCTTCCTAATGGTAGTCTTGCTAGCTAATGCTAAGACTGAGAGGCAAGCAATAAGAGAAAGGTTCAGGTTTTTGAAGTCCATGTCCTTTATTCCAATCAAAAACACATTGATCCATCCAGTGTACTTGTATTGAGCTGTAGTTGTGAAGTTCTCCAGTTTCATGCACTGGATACCAATATTAACTGGTTAGCATGGCTACTAATAATGAAAATAAACTGCTAAAAGTTTGTCTTACAATGACTTTGTGAAACATGAAAACATGTTGCTGAAGCATTGTTCTTTAAAAAGTCTTAAAATGTCTTCAATTTTATGAGTTTTTGGCACATGTAGTGCAGGCACAGTTTGACCTCACCATGGCCTGCTCAGGGAGAACCCCAGATTTGTGGTGGGCCTTAGACCATTTTTCTGGACCAAACCCAAGTTCAGTAACAGCTGTCAAGCTAGAACATGTGCCTGATTTTCAGAGAAAAGTGCCTTGGGTCCAGAAAAGACCTCCTGAATTGATGCAAGCGTGACAGTGCGACTGTGAACTAGCAAGCTAGTCTAAATAATGGTCGCTTAAGTTTCTTACCATCAGAGGCAGAATTACTATGCAACCTATGACTTAAGAATCCAAACTCAGAACACCAAAGTCTTAAAGCATGTGCTGTGGATGTTTGCAAATGTAAGCATGAAATGGTCAGACGTTTGGAAAAATCTACACTTCTGTAAAGTCAAAATTAGATTTGTACCATTTTCTTTACTTCAATGCTGTATTTTTGGCAAACTCGGGAATGTGTTTCCTCTTTTAATGTTCTCTCCCAGGTTAGAGTTCACCTTTCTTTCAGCTTTAACCTGTGGATTCTGGAATTCCCCCTCGCAGGACTAATAAAGGAATATTGAATTGAATTAACAAGGATTTAACAATGCAAAGAAAAAGGTACAGTGTTTAGCAGAGGAAGAGGAAGTAATTGTCCTTGCAGTATACAATCACCCTGTTCAATGTAATATAACCAATTACAAACAGCAGAATTGCTCTAATATACTGTCAATTTATTATCCATACTGGTACTATGATAATGACATTGTTTTGGGGGGCTGAGTGCAGGGATATTTTATTAGATGTGAGGCTGATTACTGTACCTCTAGTTCTTAGCTTGTGATAAAATCAGTGATGTCATTCATAATTAATTTACAATGTGTGATTTTAGTTAGACCAGCTTTGGAGAACTCATCTATAAACACCAATGAACAGACCTAAGTATGGTCAAGGCTGTAGTTTTTAATGCCATGGAGAGACATGAAATAAAGGCATCTGTGAGCTTGTCTGACTCTAGGTCAGTAGAGAAACAGAAGATTTTCTTCATCTGAAACCAAACTTCAGATTCATTGATTATATTGAAATGCTCAATAATACACCAACCTTAATTTATATTGTGTTGTCAAACATAGCATATATTATACAAAGTGAACTATGGAAGAATGTCAACCTGAGAGCAACAGTGGGTTTAATGAGTGCACTTCAACATGATCTGACCCGCTCATTTAAAAAGCCATTACAAGCTGTTTGGCTAATCAGTCGATTAGTCCCGAACTATAACACTCTATTTATCAAGTAGCTGGGGCTCCCAGCTCACCTCACGCTCCGCTTCCATCTGATCCTGGCGCAGGGATCCGCTGTTTGGCGGAGAGGGCCTATAAATAAAGAGAGGCCTGCACAAAAGAAGGTGTTAATTACTAATTAGAGACAGAGGGACCAACTGAGTGTTTGCTGGAAAACTACGCTGCATTCAAGTGTCTGTGCGTGTGGTGTGGGTGGTGTGCATTCAATGCACATTCTATTCTGAGCCATACACTGATGGTGCCACCAGGACGAAACACTTTAAATCAGATGGTGGAGTCAAGGGGACATTGAATAATTAAACTTCAATGGACATTTCTCAACTCAATTTCTGCCCTGTATACTTTTTTGGACCCCCTCTGCCTGTAACCCACATATGTGCACAAATACACAATAGTACATGTATGATCACACAATGCTTATGTTGGGAAATGCTGATAGGTGATATACTTGGCAACATCTATAACAGCCTAAAGCTATGCTAGGAGCCCCTAGAGACTAAGATATCTGGAAGACAAAAGTGCTGGACAAACACCCCAATGATCACTTCCTTATCTTAGATCCATGCTAAAATGTAAAGTATGTTCTGAAGATGGTGCTAGAGAAAGACTATGGGCTTATCAAAATCAAAAGGTTTCATCACAATCTACCAGTTGGATTTTGATCAGTGGAAATCTTGCCCTGATGAGTAAAAATATGAGGAATAATCTTCTGAGGAACATCAATATCCACAGCTAGATTCATGGAAATGTGGTCATGCCTTTTCAACATACCTTTTCATTGACCAAATGGTTGGTCATAGTGAAAGTTTGAAGTCCTTATAGGTCCCCATTCAGATCCTAATACCTGAGACCTGAATGGGGACCTGATTCAGGATGGGCCCAATAAAGTCAGCATGTGTTTAGATATCTTGTTGCAGGTCAGTATATTAGACAGAAGCAGAGATACAATCATAACAGTCATGATGGTCAAAAATGTGATTTTGACACTTCCTAATCTTGGTATCCACAACTGGGTATACAAACATGGCCAAGAACCCTCAGTTCACCTCCAACCAACTTTTCACACAGCCTCTGAAAAATGCTGAAACTCTTGAATACAGTAAATAAGACTTGCCTTCCAGTTAACACTGGGGATATTAGTGTCATATAAAAAGTGGGTCCTCTCTAGCTCACTTCTCAACCTGCCATTATAACTGTGCCAGGCCTCTCCTTGGCTTTCCCTTCATCTAAAAAGAATGTTTTCATAATATGAAATAATAATGCCTTGTTTGCAGCTGCCGTCATACCTCCATAATGGGGATGCAGGAGTGAAAGAAAAGTGGATGAATTAAAGGAGGAGACAGCGGCGGAAATTTAGCAATGTCTATTAAAACTCACATTATAGGAAGTGGGGGTGGGGGTGCAAAGCAGAAAAAAATAAGACAGAGGTTTGAAATAATAGGTTTGCAGGGTTTCTTCCCTCACTTTGCACTCTCCTGGTTGGCTGACTGGGTGCAGTTTGGCGAGGCCTCGTCATTAAAGATGGCATATGCAGCCGACGGGTCCCTCAGAGTAATGCGAACTTCTGCAGCCTGTCTCCCCAGACTCAACCCCCCCTACACCCCCACCCGCCTGCCCGCCTCCCTCTCACTGATGTTAAAAGAAATCTTTATTGTCAGTCACATATCCTATTCACTTTGTTCACCTACACTGACAACTCTGAGCTGTGTGTGAGAGAAAGAGTGTGTACAGGTGAGTGCATGCTATCCATGCATGTGTGGGTTTCACGCGCACAAAAGAAGCTGTGAGGATGCAGCAGGTTTGTATGTTGCTGTGTGTACTGTATGTGTGTGCCCATTGCTGTAAAGTAGCCGTTCTTCTCCCTCCTCTTCTAGATGTCGGAATCCCTGAGTTTCTAAATGCTTCCTCATTAGCTGAAATCTGTTTGAAACCTCCAAGTGAGAGGCTGGTAACGAAGTGGTGCCGGCTCCATCCCTCTATCTCCCAATGTGTGACAGGTGGGGAGAACGAGGGGTGGGGTTGGGAGGGCTGTTTGATTTGAGGATGAGGGGGTGACTGAGGGGAGGAGGAGAAGGAAGCGAGGGAGGAAAGGATGTGGGAGGTGGACCTCAGTGATGTGGGGGGGATTGGGGGGGGGGGGGGGGTGTCACCAGCTTTGCGGAGTCTCTCCACCCCGGAAAGCCTTCATGTGTCTTGCTGTTCCTCTGTGACTGCAGCACCTCGATGGGAGAAGGATGACAAGTCCCAGTAAATTATTTATCTGTCTCAGCCACCGAGTTTGCCCTGTGCTTCATTATACCTGATTGGCTCCTTAATGGGGTGAATCATTTAAAGGCGCGGGGCCAGTAGCGGAGATGGCCTCCTGAAGAAGACGGCGAGTTTCTGATCTTTCCCAGTGTAATGGGGAAGAAGAGACCAAAGTCCAGACACTTTTTCTTTGAAATAAGCGGCAGTGGTGTGGTGGCCAGCTGCGATTTTAATGATGGGGCTCCTTTAGCGGAGTTTCTACTGCAAATGTGTTAGTGACAGTTAAACCAAGAGATAGTGCATAGATGCTTGTCAATTTATTAACTGCACCCGTTATGTAAATTATTTCTTTGAGCTGTGTTGCACCACTGTCAACAGTTTAAGGAAATGTCCCTCTGAATACATTTGCTTTGAAGATCGTCTTCACGCCTTGATATTAAACTACTTTGCTCTTAAAATGTAGTGTGAAAGCCGGTGAAAGGCAAGTGTCAACAAAATAGCAGCAAAATAATTGTACTAAGTGTGGGGAATCTAAACTCATCGAGGAATTGTGACAGGCAGCCCGTCAGTTGGAAAACTTCACAATAATTGCTTTACTCCAGGTGAGGCAGTGGGACCTGCTACTTGTTTGTGGAGATTGAAGTATCAAAATCCTCCGGGTGACGAGCTAAAAACGCCTGGCACACAATCTGTCAGCTGTCTCGTGACCCCCGACGCCCGGGCTGATAAGAGGCGGTCACGTGCGCCCGATGAGCTACCTGGGAGTGATAGAGGGAGTTTTTAGGCAGCGCATCATGCAAGCAAATTGAAACTTTTGCATCTTTTCCTTATCTGCAGCTGTTTTATTTTTTTTCCCCCACAGGGAAAGATAAGAGTTCATGCTTAGAAGGACCGATTATCTCCTAAAATAAACAAATATGGACAGCCATGTCTATCAAGCCATGACAAAACCTCTACCTCCACCACTCATTTATATACATAAACTCAGTGCACTGACTCAGGGAAAGGGGAGGGGAGTACATGTTTGGATTAGTTTGGCACCACCAAAGAACTTTAAATTGAATTCCCTTTTTGAAATACACACACTGTGCTGTAATCAGACATGTCTAACTGCAAAGTGCATCGACTCATCTTGTTTCATTTAAAAACTATTTGACAATGAATTAGATCACAGGGTCATAGTGATCTGAATTCCTTCCAAAGTCGGGTGATTCTCATTTGCTTTGGGTTAATATACCCAAGGGAATACAATTATGGAATAATTAAATTCAAACTAATGAGGTATACAATGCCCACCTTTAGAAGAGTTGACTGCATTAAGAGCTTGGTTTTCTTTGTGGAAAACAACTGATATAGTGCAAACTCAAGAGAAAAAAAAACACCTTTGTTTCCAATTAGTGAATAAAATAAAAAGTTACAATATTTATTTCTTTTTTGTTATAGTGTGTGTATCCCTATAACTAAGTAGAGAGACTGAAATGAGCAAGTTGAACAAAAGTGCATGTCTCCAAGAAGCTGACTGATTTTCAATTAACCTAATGACAGAGTCCGATGCTATCTGTTTGCTGCAGTAAACTCAGGTAGTGCAACGGATAAACTGCACACAAAACAGATTCAACAAGCAGTAAGAATTCTGACTGCATTTACTTCATGACTGTAACTCTATGACAGTGTGTATCTGAGTTAGGGTAAATGGTGGGCTCCCATCAGCTCTTCAAATAGCCAAGTGTACCTCCCTAGTCTGGCTCACGTCAAGCCTGCTGACAGCTTGACTCACTTACAGCAGGAGTTCATGGTTAGAGAATGTGACCCCCCACTTCTTCCACCTTTGTGCTGACCTTTCGCTGGGTCGGCAGGCTAATTGTTTTTGCTTCAATGGCCAGCAGTCCGGATGTGTCACTTTGTTCAGCCTGGAATGGATACAGGTATGCATGACACAAACGATTGAACTGAACTGTCGGAGGAGCATGTGGTTTTGATTTCACTTTACAGACAGTGTCAGAGATGGGCATGGCGCAGTTTGCTGTATGAACATTAAGCTAAATCTTACACGTTTCCTGCTAGATAGCATGTTAGCGGTTAGCTCACCAACTGCAGTATTTCACCAACCACCAGTCATGTTATGCTGAGATCAAACTTCATTGAGAGAGTAACATCAGGTCAGTAGCACAGCTGCTGACTGTATTCCTCCTTTGAAAAGTTAAATGTGCTTTTTCTGATCCTCAGGTTTTCTGGCATGTACATGTTTGCTTGTAAAATGTAAGCTCCTCATTGATTTAACAAAGTCAGAAGCACTTTTTGTTACAAAACCTGCAACTGTCATTAGGTTTACACCTACATCTAGTCATGTCACATTGTTCAGACTGCAGTTATGAGCAGCCCAGTGAGAAAAAACAATGCAAAGGTACTGAGAATTCCTGGCTGTAACAGTACCTCTCACTTGGTGAAAAGAATGTAACTGTAAACAGATCATTTGGGAAAGTGACTCCATTGCTGTTACAGTCAAATATGATATTAAATTGATTCAATGAATGAAAAAAAAGCTATGCATCAGTGGTATATGTGTGGTTTCACTTATGTGAGTGATGAACCACTATAAACATGGGACATAATGAATCAGCTAATATGGGCTGATTGTGTGACTATGGTTAGCAATGGGAACAACTTTGCGTGAACAACTTTAAGTTGGAATAACTAGAAGTTTTCTCCTCCTTCGACTACACCTCCTGTCTTTGCAGCGGTATAGATTTAATCAGGGAATTATTGCTTTTACTTGGATTAGTCTCAACATGTCTTTAATTGGTGTTTTTGCTCATTCAGTGAATGTAGTATTTGACGAGCCACTGGGAGGTGGGGACATGGTGGGCTAGAGGTTGAGGCTATAACCTGCAACTTCAAACTGCAGCTTGTTCAAAATCTGGGATACTCAATTAGTCATTGTCTGTAATTGATAGAGGCACTTCCATGAAAACCGTGCATCTGCTAATAAGAATAGACCTTTAAAACCCATTATTTGAATCAGCCTTTACTGTTTTTGCCAGGTTCTTCATCTGGCAATCCTAATGCAGACAAATCTACCTTCATGTTGCATTACAGCTGTTAGAAGTATCTGAATCCCATCAAACCTCATTGGAAATCAAACAGCTTTTGATCTTGCAGTGTTCCCTCTTCTTTATTTCCACCATTACAATCAGTTTGACTATGACTTATCATCTCCATAAAGCCACAGAACATTACTATGAATGCTGATACTTCATGTGAGCCGACACAGACAGTGGAGGAAATGTACTTAGACAGATGACTAGACTTTTCTGAAATGTGTGTCCTCACAGTAACACACTGGTGCGTTGCCGCTGGGCGAATTGTAACAATCAGACTTCATCCATGAATGACTGAATTATCTTGGCACGTGCAAACAGCCCACAATATGACAGAGGGAAGTGACTGTTATTGCTGGTGCTTTAAATCTGGAACGTGAATGAAGCGCAGACAGCAAGGATCACCTTCAAAAAAACACTTTGTTTTCTTTGTGGGCAGAGTTTAGTGGTTAGTGAACAGTTAAGATCCTTCCTTTTTGTATTTATGGACAAGCTCTCACAACGTTTTTGTTGCTATTGGAGAAGATGACTGGTGATGAGAGAACGTGAAGAGAAAATTCATTTTCTTCAACATGACATTGCCTGGTCAATGCTTTTTGGTCATTAAGGAAGTATAAAGTAATATGTTTAGCTTTGCATATTGGCAAATAAAGACTTAATTTGTACCAATAAGGTTTGTTTAAACCTCTTTTCTGCTGCTGAAAACTGTCAGGAGGCCTAATGGCTTGATTCCACTTGGCTTGGCTGCGTCACGTTCTGGCTATAATGTGGTTTTGTTCTGCCCTCCACATACCTTCATACCCCACTGGGAGCATTTCAAAGACAGAGTTTTTTTCCTGCCTGGTTTTGTTAACTTGCTCAGATTTTGTTAATGCTTCTGTCAAAAATAGACTAGCTGAGTATTTGCCGCTGAGCACTGCGGACAGCCACTTCTGAAACGCACTGTGACGCAGCCATGCCTGGTAGAAGGAGCATGGTGCCTTTCCTCCACGCAATCCCTATTCTCTTCACTGTACAGACTATTTTAATTATTGCTGTTCATGTTGGTTTACATTTTCTTCTACTGCTGGCTGATTCAGTCTATTTGCTAGCTTGTTTTACTTTTACTAATAATATTTCAAAACACCCCATTTCTTCTTCTTCTTCACATCAAAACTTCAATATGTCAAACTTTCTGTTTTTTGAGCATTGAGCACTTTAATAACCACCTCGTCTGTGCTGACTGATGAAGATCATGAGATATAATCAAAAACCACAAAACACACCACTTATTAAGCTCTTGGTGAGATTCTTTTCTTAAGAATGACTTTGGAAACTTGAACACTCCTGTTCTGCAATGCTCTTTGCCCATTTTGGTTGATACAGTAAAGATCCAAAAAGTAGATGTCACATTACTGTTTTACAGTTGATGCTAATTAGCAAAAAATCCATCATGGCAGATTGTTATGGTCCAGGCTTTTTTTAGTGCACGTTGAGCGGGACGTGTGTCCAATTTCAAGTCAGTCAGATTTACAGTGTGAGGGGTGTGGCCTTTCCAAAATTAAAAGTTTTGTCCTTAAGTACTCAACCAACATCTGGCACATGACTTTGTGTTTCTAGCTTGTTCCAGCTCACAGCAATTTGAGCTGTTGCAGCAGAAAAATGACAATAGTAATAAACCTGCACGAACACAATAGGGTTCTGCCTCTGTGGTACTTGAACCTTTAAAAAATCTTACTTCTCTTAGTGTCTTACTATGCAGACATTTTGGTTAGTTTTTGAGATATCTGCCTCAACTCCAACGACAATCGAGATGGATAGATTTGTTTGTGGTGCTGACAGCGTTGAAGACTGACTTTGTCTTACTTAATGTGCACAATCCACAGCATAGTTAAGCTTGACAGTTTATTTTTTAGTTTATTTTTTACTTTGGAAACAGCAGTTGACAAAACAAGCGCTACTTAAAGCTCACTTACTTTGCTTGTTCTGGAACTGTCTACTATGTCACATGGTCTTCATAAAATATGTGAAAACCTAGATAAATAAAACCAAAATGATGTGCATGGATAGATACCATGACTGACTGACTAGTGCCTGCACCCTCATATAAAATAAGCGTATACTGACATTGACTTCTGCAATACATTATCATGATAAAGCTGAACCTTAGGTGAAAGAGAGGTGGACAAAGTTTGGTGGGTTCAGCCTTCATCCCTGATGTGCTGTATTGTATCTTTAGAGAGGAAGACTTAATAATGTGGCAGAGGCATCATCTGTGGGATTTGTCAAGAACTTTCTTTGATTGTCTCTCCTTTCTTCTTTCTCTTTACGTCTTCTTCGTCGTCTTTCCTCTGTCTTCCCTCTCCTCCTCTTCACCTTCAAGCACGCTGTCATTCCTCCCTCTTGTCCCTCATCAGCAGTTCACCCCACACCACCCCACCCAGCTCCCATGACGGGGGATGGGGGGTGTGGTGTGGGGTTTGTTGCGATTGCCCTGTTTATGCAATCCCCTTGTTTTGAAGTGACAGGCCGGGGATAGATATGCAATATTAAAGAGAGGCCTTATGAATTTTTGACATCTAATTAGTTGCTTCCCCGTTAACATATCGTGGCTCGCGGGGGCATGGAGCGCTCCGCCGGGGCCCCTCTGAAGTGCAGGGTAGAAAAAAAAGGGGCCCGCTGCCACCTCTAATGTATTCCCCTCTAATGTAAGTAGTAATCATAGCACTAAGGTTAATTAATGGCCCTCCAAAGCCCCGCTTCCAAGAGAATATCAGGCCTGTGGTATCACCAGAGCACCAATTAGAGGCTTTTTCCAGCTCCTGCTTCAAATGTTAATGGCCAGTGTTTCAGGGCCGCAGAGCGACAGGGAAGAGGTAAAGCACTGAGGTGACTGTCCTAACACTTTATGGATGTTACACAAGCCAGCTGAGTGTGTCTGCACTGTGGCACAAAGCCATGTTAAGGTACAAAAAGTCACACAGTATTAAGGTGTCCACATGGCTTTAACACTTTATTATCAAATGTAAAAGTAAAAGAAGGACTCAATCAAATGTCCTGTTTCAGAGGTCTTATGCATTTTAAAGGTGCACCGAATACAGTTTTTGCTGTCTTGTGTCACAAAATGACCATAATTTATCTGTAGGGTGGTGGTTTTTGATCAATACCATTGACTCAACAATTATGTTTGCAGCTGCTACCCCCATGGAACCCAAATGTATTTACCTTACGTACAGTATTTGGATGCCCCTTTTTTGTCTGTCAGTCAAACATGGTGGAACAAAGCTGACAATGCCCATAAAGAGCCATTTTTTGATGAATGTGGAAAATACAAACCCAGTGTGTAAAAATGGAAGTTTAGAATAAAAACAGCAGTTCAAAGGAGTATTCAAGCAACTCACTTGCCTATTTCAACATCTATTACATATGAAGCAACACTGGCATTTGTTTGGAGTTGTGTTCCTGTACCCTCATTCCAGACCTCTAGCTCTGTGCCCACATTTCCAATTTGTTCAGATTTAGACCTGTTTCACAACAGAAATTGACTTGTGATAAGAGGAATAGTAAGCCTGCTCTCATTCCCAGTTCAAATTTGATCAAATACAAATGTTTTGTCACACCACTTGGCATCTCATACAGATGCACAAGGTACCATTTAGTATCAATGTAAACCCATCCACGACAATATTAGATGTTCATAGCAACTGCTGCACCAAATGTAGTAGAAGAGTGACAAAGTCCATCGAAGGGTGAGGGCTTCTGGAAACCAGGTTCGTGGGGTGGAGTAGAGAGCTTTGTTTACAGGGTTTAACAGAAAAGAATGAGCTAAAAAATAGGGCTAAAAAGCTTAATTGGAGAAACTGCAGACCTGGGTTTTTTCCACTATGAGCCACTCTTTTCCCAACCCCTACTCACACCCCTCTTACAGATGCACAGCATCCTTCAGCATCTGTATGAGATCCTCCTGGTCGTCAACTAATTCCAGTGTACACTCATCCACAGCAATATTAAATGCCTAGAGCAAGTGCTCAAACCATCCAACAAGTTCAGCAACAAGTTCTCATCCCAGCACAAAGCCCTCCTGCCAGAAAGAAACACATGGTTAATGTTGTGAAACAGATTCAGTTTGGTTAGATTTAGGCAACAAAATTACTTGGTTAGGCACAGGAAAAGATCATACTCTTGGTGAATATACGAATTCTGGTCTCCTGGGGGAAAATCATGTGTTTGACTGATCCATCTACCCACCTTCCTCAATTTGCCAACTTTCGTGCTCTTCTTCATCTTGCGCTGACTGTCTAAGATTGCCACGGATGGGTTTGAAGTGGATTTAGTTGAAAGCCTGATATGTGTCATACAGACACTCAAGGTTACCTTGAGTATGGTATGAGACGCCAAGGGGCGTGACAAAGCATCAGTATTTGACACTACTGATGAGCTTGGGCTTGTTTTCCCATTACACAGATATTTGATCCATTGTTCATAAAAATATATAGTTAATGGAGCTTTAAAAGTTTTTTTTTTTTTTTTTTTTGGTGCAGTTTGTCTGAGTAATCTGCTTTCTTAATACATCAAACCACTGTTACGGCATTTTAGTTAAAAGATTTATTTTGGACAGAAAATTGTCTGACTATTTTTTTAACTGTTTTGAAAGCCTGGGGCCACGTGAACATTTATACAGAGCAGCCAGAGGTACTATAGAGGAAAACAGTGGTAATAAGTTCCAGAGCTTACACTCAGCTGTTTTGGGAAAGTGAATGAGTAACCCCTCATCAAACAACTAACTGTCACAGTGCCCATGAGCAAGACCTTAAGCCTCCACTTCCCTGCTTCTCAGTCATCACTAATAGCAGACTGTGGTTATACTGGGCAGCACCCAGTAAGAATGTGATAAGTATTCCTGGAAAACTGCACAGAGTTCTGTCAACTTTCTTTGGGTAAATAAATGTTAAAAGATGGGTGTGCATGTACACACACACACACACACACACACACACACACACACACACACACACACACACACACTTGTACACACACGCAGTCACACACTGTCACTCACATTTCAGCTCACAGTCCACATAATGATGAAATGACCAAAGGAAAGAGTGCATTGTTTTGTATGTGGAGCCTCTGCACCACTTTGAACTGGAGATGTCAGAGACTCTCTCACCCGGTCTTCTTGTTCTTCTCTCTGATGCGCTCCCTCTGTGTCTCTCCTCTACATGCTTGTATGTCTCCCACCCGCTTTCCTTTGTTCATATTTGATTCCCATAGGTGCTGGGAGTACAATAGGCTTAGGAAGGCGGCCACAGCATTGGCGTCTCTTGAATAGTCAAACATATGTAAAGACAGTGTGCGTGTGTGCGTGTGTGTGTGTGTGTGTGTGTGTGTGTATATATATATATATGAAAAAAAATATTATATATGTATATTATACGTGTGTGTCTGTGTGTGTGTGTGTGTAGACACACACACGTATAATATACATATATAATTTTTTTTTTTTTTTCAGTTATACACTGAACACACCTCTACTCATAATTGAAGGAGTCACATGTCATCATACACAGATATAGATAGAGAGAAGTGTGTGACTGAGAGTGAAGGGATTGTTTTGCTGCTTGGATCTTGCGTGTGTGTGTGTGTGCATGTGTGTGTGAAAGGAGATTGTGATTTGCAGATAAAATGGCAAACTTACCCAGATTAAGATATTTTTTATCTTTGAATGCTTCACTGTAATCTCCTAACTGGACTGCATGTGTCTGAATATCACCAGTCACATTAAAAATAAAGATGTCAGAGCTAAAGAAAGCATACCATTCTGTATGAAAAAGTGATGCTGAGAAAAATTAGCTTTCAGGCTAGATGGGCGACGTGTAACATAAATAGATTGTAATTGCAATGTTTTATATCTATACATAAAGGTATAATAATTGCCAGTGACCATACATAAAAGTGAAGACCTACTAAATGTGGCGTGACCTCAATTAAAGTAAAAGCCCAATTAATTTTCTACATCGTGTGAGTTAATCTATCCTCAAAGACTTGTGGGTTAGCAAATATAGGACTGGTCTACAATATGCAAGGTGTTGATAGATGAAAAGTGTTAGCTTTATTTTCTTGTGTGTGAAATTCACCAGTGAGTGCTGTGATTTGTCTTAAAACTGACAAAAACCTGCCTTATCTGTTGTGGATAATTGTGTTTTTTATTTATTTATTTATCTAAATACAAGAAACTGCTCAGGACAAAATAGTACGTAAATCTACTTTAGCTTGCTTTAGCTACTTAACTTCAAGAAGAACAATTACAGGTTATAGGACCAAAAGATTGCCAAAGCTGCAATGCCATGCATGAGTGTAGGACAACCAGGCTTGTTTTTAAGCTCCATTTTGTAGGTACAGTAGATTTTCCATGCTGTTTTCATGGGCTTTATACACTTCTGTATCATAACATTTTTATATGGCAAACAATGTTAAAAAAGCATAATGTTGTCTCAACTACCAAGAGTTTTCACCAAATATGTAGTTACTGCATTGTGGGTTTCTGTAGAGTAGTGCAGTTGTTGTTTTTCCACACAGACACATGTCATGAAGCCTACCACTGACCAAGCCGTATCACTGACTATCCTATCCTATCTTACTGATATGCTTATTGCGAAACAAATGGAAGCTGCCCATACACCACACACAAGCACTAAGACACACGCTATCCCACACAATGCCTCACTATGATCAATTAACTGATTATTCCTTTTGTTGGCTGGTGATTGGCTAATCAGTAGGCTAAGGCTATTAATCATGTCTATCTGTGCTGATCAAGAGATGCCTATCCTGTGCTCTCAATCAGGTCCTCATACATCACACACCCTGTGGTTCAGTATACTCACATGTATGCACACACATAAACACACACATACTTGTACTTCTATCCTTGTGAGGACACTCATTGACATAATAAACTACCCCAACTAAATGACAAACCCCAACCCTTATCCTACCCTAACTTAATTCTAATCTAACCCTTAAAATCAAGTCATAACCTTCAAACAGCCCTTTGCAGCAGAGAGGACTCCCTCATTTTCTGAAATTGTCCTCACTGTGTTGGTTTTACACATACTCAGTCACACACACACACACACACACACACACACACACACACATATACACACTGCTATAAGTTCAGTTTGACAGTTCTGCTTTGGCATAAAGTAGTGAACACTGCTGCAATAGATCTGTTTCTATTTAACTTTTCAGCGTATAATTCTAATTTCAGTTTATTTGGTTTGCTGTGCTATGTTCACCAGAAATACATCATAGATAGATATGTTCAAACACAACAGCTTTAGGTGGTATCAAAAAGAAAACACTTGGAACTTCTTGATGTGCTCTAGAGTGCTGGTTGCATTTAATGTGTTGGCTCACAGTCATGTTTCTATGTAACTTTGTGTTTGATTTCATTGTCTTCTTTCTTAGAACTGTTGTCATCTTTTTGGGTTATTGTTAGCATACAGCTTTACGTCCTGCTTCCTGACAGGTTTACTGCCAAGGTTTGCTCTCAGGAAACATACCTGTGGCCCTTTGCACCAGGTGCACGTACGTTCTCTGTTAAGTTAGGGTGTAGAGTGTCTTTTGGGTTAAGATAATGGCTGTCAAGAAGCTATACACGCCATGTTGTTGGATCCATGCGGGAATGTTCTGCTGCATGATGCTCTTTCTGTCGATAACCTCTGTTACTGTCGCTAGAAGCCATAACAACACTGTGGGCTCTGTTAGCGGCTGCTATCCTCTACAGTTGTTCACTGACCTTTTAAACCTTTACTTGTGCAGCCCAAAACATAGCTTTTGTTGGCTATTTAAACCTCTTCTGGAAACATCCAGCTTTTTTTACCCTGATGGTATCCACCCAAATGACCTAGGTTCGTAAAATCTGACGGACAATATTTTCTATTCCATCTTGATATGCTGTACTGACTGTCCCACATTGCATGTTTTCACCTGATCATTTCTGGTCACTACTAACAAACTTCTCCCTCTCCTGCAGAACCGACTAGAACCCCCCTGTAGCTGCATGTTCTTCCTATTATCAAGTTTACTCCCACAATTGTATCAGTGTGACCTTGGCCCACCTGCACCCCCTTAGCAGCACCCTTGGCCTACTAAATTATTGAACACATATATCACCATAACCTCTGAGGTGATGATGAAGATTATACTTGCAGCTGGTTTTCCAGGTTTGGCTCATTCACTCTTGTAAGGGTCAGTGATGAACAGAGCGGCTCTCAGTCATAGGTTGTTGCTTTGCATCTCAATGAATCGTTGTAGCATGTCAGTCACATCAGCTGGTTCCACATTAAATGGCGTAGCAAATATGTTTAGTTCCTTTTGTTTACTCTTCATGTCAAGAAACCTCTCATCAATTACCTGAAGTTTTTTCTCATTCACCAGCACATTCGGATGTCATAGTCGGCTTTTGCTCTTGCAGTGTAGGAGTTGCACTTAACACAGCTTTAATTTTGCTCCAACTCATTTCAGCTTTGAAAGCAGAGAACTGAGAAGCTGGCTGAAGCTTGAAGTTGAGGTAATGTCCACCGTGAAGGCCAAATCACGCAGACACTTGACACTGAGTTTCCACTCCAGGTTTTCCTTCACCTCCATGAAATATTCCACACAAACTGACACTTTCAAACAGTTTTACTTTGCAGCAGCAACAAGGCTCTCCTTCACAAATTCTCCTTCTGAATGAGGTTTCAGCTTCTCAACTATTAGCTCAGTCAACACAAAACTTGCCTGCATAACACTGTCTGTCAGATTGTGGTCTTGTGAAAGCTGCTTCTTGGCCACCCAAACTCACCATGATGAACTGACACGCTATCAACCACTACATGTGTTGCATTCAGGAACCACTCAGAAGATCATGTTATTGTGCAATTTTTGTTAGTTTCTTTATTGCTGAATTTTTTTTTTTTTTTTTGATTTTTTTGTATTTATAAATTGCCTCGGATCAAACACTTTGCCTAAAGCAAGCAGTAACTTCATACAGGACTATATGTACACACACACACACACACATATATACACACACACACCTAAGACTTAATTATTTTGGCTGTGTCCAAATGGCAGAGATTTTAATTATGGGGGGGAATTCAGAATTAATATTTGCTGTCCTGACGAGGCCCCTGTGATGGACTTCACCTTCATTTAATTTAAGATGTTAATCTGACCATATCTATTTCTGGGCTGACACATGAATGTGAGTTTACACTTGATCTTTTTTATTGTATGGTCAGTAATTTGCAAATATGTAATGCGCGTATTTCTGACATTATATATAATGATCGTTTTTAATGCTACCATCCCTGGTCTGGTTGATTGCTGTCCTCCATCTGCAGGTTATCAATAATGTGGTGGTAACCTGCTTTGCCAGTACATTCACTTCAACCCTTTCCCTAACCACTCTGGGAAGCCCATCGAAAAATTCTAATCCAAACCAGCTGGTGAATGTCTCCAATTTCTCCTAGAAAACCATCCTTAATTCAGTGGCCCTCCTTAAGCTTATGCGGTCAAAAGCCAAATCTCATCCTTGGTTTGATGATGCCATCAGAGCATTTAGACAAGCCTGCAGGAGGGCAGAAAGAAAATGGAAGATCCTCAAGTATAACTCAAGTATCCTATGAAGTATTGTTTAAACATTCCTTAATGTTTTTGAGGGGCTGTTAAGGCCATGAGAATGAGTAACACAACCGCCAACCAAGCTGTGATAATTTTCTGAAAATAAAATATCTGCAATGCAAGGTCATGCATGTTTAATTGGTGCCAATGTAGTAGTTTCTCCAGTGTACATAGCTTCCTTAAGTAACTTTTACCGACCTCCCTTTCCCACCTAGGCAAAGTTGTCTCTAAACCTCCTCTTACCCACTTGACCCTACTCCTCCTCAAAGAAGAATTTGATACCGTAAGTCCCTCCATTTTGTCTATTATAAATAGCTCTTTTATTTCCAGCATTTTTCAAATGTGAAATAATACAGCTACTCATCAACAACCCCCACCTTGACCCTATCCAAACAATCATCCACCTATTTCAAAACTTGCCTTCCTTTCCAAGATACTTGAAAAGGTTGTCTACCAGCCACCTCAGTCCTTCTCAACGGAAAATGACAGTTTTGATATTTTTCAGTCTGGTTGCAAAGCACAGCCCTGAGTCTGCATTATCAAAGCCACAAGTGACCTGCTGTTGTCTGTAGATGCCATATTTAATTTCAATTAATTTTAATAATCAATTCTAGTAATTAATTTGCTGCTGCCAAAACTAACATTAATTTCAGAATTTTCACCTTAATTGAAAAAAAAAAAAAAAAAAGGCTCTATTAAAGTTTAAATTATGGGATATATTTTTCATCCTTTCAGGTCAGTATTGGGAGATGTTGACCCTTAAAAAAAAAACCTTACGCTGTGATATAATAAAAATACACTTTAAACAACTACCTTATGAATTCATTACTTTATTCATTTAATTATTGCTATAAAATTCAAGTTATAATACCTTCATTATTGATAGGTATATTGGTTGAATTTTAAGGCAACAAGTTAAGGCATTTGGTTTCATATTGAATATAGAAATAAAGTTTATGTAGGTGAAACGGTGGCCTGTTACAACAGAATAGTTTGAAATGGTTCAGTGGGTTAAATGAGTTCTTGATATGGTCTGGCTTTATTATAATAAGGCGTTAATCACTAGATGTATTAATAAAAATGTCAATCAAAACCCTGTACACGTGTAATATGTTACATCATGTCAGACACAGGGATGAGGAGCAGAGGAGCTGCATTGTGATCTCCAATCACCGCCAGTTTCCTGAATGCTCACCTCATCCGATGCACTTGCTTCCCTCTGCCATAATATTCCTTTTTGTTATTCCCTCTCCTTTTTTCAATTAGAGTCAATTGACCTGACAGAATTGCTGGCAATTAAGTGATTTTTGTAATGGTCCTGGGCTAATTTGCCTTGGCTTGTCAGCTGTATTTTATGTCGCCAACCCCCCACCTCGCTTACTTTCTCTGGCACATAATAGCTTATAATTTCAAAATCTTTACCCTCTGCTTCCTTCTCAATAAATCGCAATTACAGGAAGTTGTTAGAGATGCCTAAACTCCCCACCACCATCCCCACCCCCGCCGCTTTACTTTGTGCTGTTAGAGATATTTTTATATTTTCATGCAATTGACAGTGCGGCAGAGAGCAGCAGAGGAAATCTATTTGTTTGCAGAGCCTTAAAGTAATCGCGCTTCATGTGTGTACACTGAGTCCAACTCTCCTGAGCTCCAGCACACGGAGAAGTTTACTCTCTCCACATTGCTCATTAAGAATATGATTTTCTGGCAGCTGGTCTTTGGATGGAATATCTTTTCCTCCTGAATGGAGGATTTTAAAGGTGTTTTATTTCCCCAAGAGCTGCATCACTGGATCCTCTTGAAGGTTCTAAGTTGCACAAACATGTCGTGACCAAAAGTCCTGATGAAAGGGAAAGGGAAAGGTCAGTGGATGGTTTCTGCTCCTTTTCAGGTCAGGTTAGTGTTTTGGAGCCTTGGCAGCAGGGGTTGGGGAGTGAATTAACTGCCTCTCCCTCCACCCCCCATCCCACTTTGCTTCTGTTTCCTCTCATCTGTCAAGCTCAAACCCGACCGCCACGCTTCAAGTCCCCTCATAAAATATGCAAATGAACTCCAAATGAAATACCTTTTTTTCCTCTGCCCCCCCCCCCCATCTCTGTATGTAATAACTTCAGAGGCAAGCATCTGCTTGCCTCCATAACACTCCACTGATCTCCTTCCCTCCCCCTTTACCATCACAATCTACATGTATTAGGTCATAATGACTTAGTGGTTAAAAGCAAATAGATGCCAAGGGACATGCAGATGCCCCCACCCCCCTCATACACACACACTGCTATCATCATGCACACACCGCTCTGATGCCCAACTCTGGATACTCAAGATAAATGGTTCGAAGTGAGGGAACTGAGCCCTATCAATCACATTAAGTGCCAGGGTGTTTGTTATCAGAACGTGTGGCTGTCACCCCCCATTCAAAGCCTGTGGGACTTGGGGCAGTGGTGAGATTGGGAAGGGGGTAAAAGTTTGTTAACACCTTAGCAAACACTGTTGACAGCATCGCTGTACATAGCAGGCAGTACAGGAAGTAAAGGGGGGGGCTAACAAGAAGCAAACAACAATGGGCTTTAACTAATTAGCACACTCACACTCACATGGGTATTGGTTGGTACCTGTGTGTGTGTGTGTGTGTGTGTGTGTGTGTGTGTGTGTGTGCACACGTGCGCGCGCAAGAAGCCTCAGGTGGGATCATCGCATCGTCATTCTAACACTCACCTAACTTTCTCCATCTGAAAGTTGGAGTCTTAATGTTATTTTAGTTTAGCGCACTAGCAGCAGAGGCGGCTGATCGATGGATATTTTGCCGCTTGATAACTCTATTTCCTCACGCAATCTCATTTCAGTAAGCATAAGTATACCGATACTGGGCCTTAATGGCTGCGCGTGCTGTGCTTAACACAGTTTGAAATGAATAACCCCACTAACAGTCTCATAGCCATTACAAGCAGGACTTAAATGATCATTTGGGAGGATGAAACCACTGATAGTGTTTTTGAAATTATCGTAATATCATTTTCAGTTTGCCTAAATCATTCTAATGAGATGTGCCACTTAGCGACCATGTTGGAGCTGAAATAAGGCCCTGTGTTTCAGCTGTGTCAAACGCCCTGGATGTAAACGGCTGTAGAAATATGGCCGCCCACTGCTAGAATAAGTGGAGTTGGCCTCAGTGTGTGTCTGTGTGTGTGTGTTTGTGTGTGTGAACAATTCCATCCAGCTCTATTTGCGTGGTGCAGCGATTCCTCAAACCAGCAGATCATTTTGTTGTTGTTGTTGCTGTTGATTGAAGCATTTTATTTTCTAAGGATACAAGTGCACGCATACATGCACACACTCGCAAATGGGCTCAGGAGAGAAAGGGAGACGGATACATACATTCAGCTGGATCAACAAATAAATTATTCAGAGCGATATGACAGCAGATGTTTGGGAGGCCATGATTCAGCGGTGGTCTCCACTGCAACTTTTGATCAGAAATTCAAAAACAGGCCCTGTGTGGCCGACAGACGGCTGGATGGGAGTCTGCACTCCAGCCCCCCCCCCATCCCAATCCCCATCGCCATCTTCTCATCCCAGATATTTCTGAGCCGTTCGCCATTTGTTTAGGGGAGATGCTTTGTGGAGAGGCTGCAGACCACAGCCACATAATGTTAACTTGTTCATCACAGCTATGAGGAGAAACAGTTGTGGATCATATGAGTGAGAAAAAGAGATGTTGTTAGATTAACATTAAGTAATGAGGTATGCTGATTCATTCTTCTCTGATGAGGATATAACAGGACAAAAAGGATACATGATTTTGCCTGTAACAGAGATATAGTAGACGATAGAAAGACAGCTAAAATCTGTTTCAGCAAGAATACATCCGTTTCAGAGTCTCATGAATATGAATGAGGCAAATAATGGTATACATCTGATTTCAGCTCTATGAACATGAGGTTATTTCCTGGTGGATTTTTAAGTTATTATCTCATGTCAAAGAGTATTTATGCAGATACAATTACTGATGGAGCTGCTGGAGCTAAACCAAAGGGAATCAAACAATATTAGCAGTGGTGGAATGTAACTATTTCCATTTACTCAAGCACTGTACTTAAGCACAAATTTGGGGTACTTGTACTTTGAGTATTTGAATTTTGTACTTCCACTTTATTTGACTGACAGCTTTTACTTACTAATTAGTTGTCAGACTACATATTTTCATACCCTTTCTGTGTCCAGTGAAAACCATATATCTCCAAATTTGAGGATTTTGAATTTTTCTTATAAACTGAGAAAATGTTTATGGGTTGAGAAAACTCTCCTAATTTTTAAGCCAAATAAACTATTTTAATTACCTTCTTGGCTTAGCCAGAAAATCCACTGGCACAAAGCTGAAAACAGGGCTGATTTTCTGGGCTCATGAAAAGGTGACTGTTTTCGAGATACATGGCCCTGAGGTTAGGATGAGAAGGAGGTCGGAATGGGTAGCTTAACAAAACAATGGATTTTAACATGGAAGACCGCTGTTCATTTCTCACTTCAAAACGACAGTCAGTGTTACTTTTTTTAAGCATGGCCGCCATCGTTCCCAGTCTTAACCGAGTGTTTACAATTGAAGCCATGATAATAAAGCTCCTCTAACCTCAGCAAAGTAGTCATTTTTACCCAAAGCTTGATCTTTCCCTAAACTTAACCAAGCCTTAACCATAGCCATAAACCAGATGTGGTTTTTAACAGTGATTTGCAACAGTTTTGAAGGAACAGACAAATTATGTGGTCCTGCTTATGAAGGCGCCACATCAGAAAATGTGCTCATGTGTTGTCTTTGAGATTGTGAACAAACGGCATATTTTGTTGTTTAAATTGGACTACAGCATTGTAAGTTGCATGTTACACTGAAAAGCTAACATGCTAAAAAATTGCATACAAGCACTCCTATATTACAGTTTTTCTCCATTGGTTTGGCTCATTTATTGAAACAGAAATTACATGCTCAAAACTCTAAGATCATTTGGCAAAACAGTCTTACAGTTCAGCACAACACCATAGCTCACTTGCAAAAGCTCATATCTCTCCCAAAACTGTTCACTCATGCTTCAAAACTAAATTCCTTTCTCATATAAATAATCATTGCTCTCAAAATGCATCGTCCCTTTGGCATTGTGTAAGCACCGCAAGTCAAAATGTTTAGATGTTTTGTCACTATGGCAGAGGACCATTGAAATATCCCTCATGTCCACCTCTCAGTCTTAGCCCAGTCCTTCATTGATAATGGTTACTGTACTAGTTTTTTTGTCTAGCTAACAGAATACAATTGTGTATAAAACTGGGAAAAAAAATAGGATTTTACGGTAAGAGTTGCCAAGGTTTGACATCACACATTGCACTCATACTGCCAAAGATATTGTAACCATTATTATTCACACACATCAAGTAACATCCATACATCAAAGTAAAAAGAAAATGTATACAGCATAATATACTGTAATACAAACACATAAACACAAAACAAGGAAAATTATATGTAGCCTACAGTGCTGTAAATAAAGCTGGAGTTTCACAACTAACACTTCTTCACTGGTCGCTGTCCTCATCCTCCCTCTCCTGGCTACCATCCTCGCCCTCCTGGCCACGCTGCTGTCTGCCTGGCCACAGATTCTTGTCCACATCACAGCGTATATTCTCCCTTGCAATGCAACGGGGGAAGAAACAGAGTGCCTGTCGCATCCATCCCCTACACTGATCATAGGGGATTGTACTGGTCCTGGTCAAGCTCTATATATATACGTGTTTGGCAGCATTCACAACCATGGACAGCACCTGTCAGGTAACTAAACATACTGTTTGATTGGTCATCTGAGATGTGTGAAACTCCTCCTTCATTAGTCAAGTTCTAGTTTCACCTGACTGTCAATTACTGTAATCAATTTATCAAATGTTCCAAGAGATTCATATATGGTATTCATGGTATTATGTTCTTGACTAATTTTGACAAATGAACAGACTATTGTGCATGTGATGAATGTGATACATTGAAATGATGCTGACAAGTTTTGGAGAGAACAACCATTAGACTGAGAATCAACAATCAGTTTAGATCAACAAGATCTATTCACTTGGAAATTGTGCTAAATGTAGGCTAACTGAGCTAACTATAGGCTACCTGTACTTAATCATTTGCAAAGATATACTGAGACATTGAGACATGTACTAAGACATTTGCAATTTGATGAAATGAATGAGAAATTCAATTCTGTTGTGAACAATTGCCAAGTGATTTGGAGGTTTGTCCATGTTATTTTGAGAATGTAATTTCTGTTTCAAGAAATGAGCCAAACCAATGGAGAAAAACTGTAATCTCTTATGTATGTCTGTAGTATGTTAAGCTTGTTACCATGTCGACATGCTACATGTTAGCATGCGCATTTCATTGTTCGTAAGAGTGATTTCAACTACCTCTGGCATGCTGACGTTAACAACCTAAGGTCCTAACGTTGAGCTCGTTGAGGTATGGCAATGTAGAGTTGAGCCTGACTGAGTCTCAAATTTTATAAAATGGCCACTGTAAAAAGGTTAAATCTATTTGATTTAACAGCGCAACATTTCACTACAATCTTACTCATTAGCAATAAGAATGCACAGCAGCCTAAGAACTGACATTGAAAAGTTATTTTATTGTAACATTCATTTAACAATTCTGTCTTCTATTGTGCACCAGCCTGATGGACTGCTGAGATGGTTATAGACTTTTAGAATATACAAAATGATTAAGGTCCCTGTCCAGACAGCAATTTTTCAGCTTCACTGTACCCCCTTCAAAAAAATGTTCCTCACTGAATGCCTGAGATTTTCATGTTCAGAAGGGAGGCAATGCAGGGTTTGGCCTACGCTGCCCCTGCATTAATTTGAGGAGATTCTACAAGTGTTAATTTGATGAGTTTGCAAAATGTAAGCAAAGGAGAGATTTGGGTTGGAAAGCTTACAATGATCAACCCAAATTTATTTTTATTCACTAAATGTAATTATCAGCAGGAGGAAACACAGAAATGACTGTCCATCTTAAGGAAAGTTAAGGCGGCAAAATTCCAGACCGTAAATATTACAGATTGTCATGGTTTTGGCTCAGGATGATATCAGTGACATCGTGAGGTGGGGTGCCTGCGTAGCCCAAAGGACAGTAAAAACAACACCAAGCAATGTGTATCTGCTGCCGTACCACCAGACGACAGGGCGGCTTCTTTTCTCAGGATGTGACTCCTCCACTCATTCTCCACATTCACACACTATTAAAAAAAAGTGTTTTCCTTTGTATAAAGAGACTACAACTTGCATTTTGTTGTGCAGCCCTATGTTGTAGAATGACAAATGCGCCTTGAACTTTTCACCTTGAAACTTTTATATGATTTTATGTGAAATACAATAGAAGCAAGGCCATCATTTGTCACTGTCTCTTTAAAGCCTCATTTCCTTTGTGTGTGTGTGTGTGTGTGTGTGTGTGTGTGTGTGTATAAAATTGAGAAGGGGAGGGGCTGGTGGTTACAATGGGATTTAGTCATACTTAACTCGCAATTGAGGGTCCCCCTACACCACTTCCTTCACCCAGACACCTTTTTCATACACGAGTGAACCATTCATATTCCATCTGTTCCATCTCTCACTCTTTGGGGAGGCTGTCAATCTCCGAGATTCATGTGATATGAATGGAGGTGGGGGTGAAGTGGGGGGGGGGGGTGCGGTAGGCCGGGAGAGAGACAAAGAGAGAGGAGTTGTGGAAGTGGAAACACAGCAGAGCAAGTGGAGAAAGAGAGAGGAGGCTCAGCACCGGCGCTGAACTCCTGGGACCTTTCAGAAAAGCTCATCGCACATCAGTGTCCTGTCGAGCTGCCGCCACGGAAGAGAGGATGAGCGAGGCAGTGGAAAACAGGGGATGAAGAGAGAGGGAGTGAGTGAGTCAGGGAGGGGGAAGAGTAAAAACGGAAGAAAAAGGAGGAGTAAAGAAAACTGAGATTGTGATCGATGACTGAGAAAATGTCAGAGTGGAAGGAGAGGGGAGCTGAAGACCACATGATGCGGTAACTTCTTCACTGCTGCTGCGGAACAAACGGCACAAAGTCTGACTGTATACAACAGGAAGAGAGGGACAAATTGAAATAATGTACTCTTTCTTACAGCTTTGAATGTATTGTATTTTCAACAAATCCCATTCAAAGACCAAACTAACAACACCTCAGTCTGTCATCAATACCTTCTGACTTCCTTAGCCTCTCCTGAGCCCATCGTTCCTTCTGAAGACATAAATCTTTAAAAACAGAGCATGAATTTATATCATTACACACTCATTTCTTAAGACATCCAGGTTGTAAACTGCTTTATTGAAAACATTGGATGATTAAAAACAAAAATTACCAAAACGTTTGCTGTTCACGTGACCCGAGAAGAGAAAGGTCACGTGGTCCTTTGAGCAAGGACCGACACATAGAGGAAACTAAACAACCGCTCAATCGACATGTCTCAAAATTGGACAGCAGGCTCCCCAGGCAGGACTCAGCAGTTTTCACACGTAATGATGATCATAGAGAAGGCAGGTGGTCTAAAAGAGGGGTCAAGGAGGTCATCTCTGTCAGTGGCCCTCGCTAAACAGAGGAGAGGGTTCACAAACATTTCTCATACAGGAGGTGGATTAACCCAAATGTAGTGTTCTAGTGAGTATTTGGGGCAGCAGGATGGTGTATGTGGGACTGAGTCAAACTACACTACAGTATGTGTGTTCATGGTAATGAAGGACCACGTCAGCCAGGGCAACAGTGTGGCTTATTGATGTGTTTTCAATAGTTTTTGACCACTATAGAGCTCTGTGATACAGAGGAAGAGGACATGTCAAACTTTAATGCATTTATTGTTGGTTTGAAACTGTAAATGGGATTTGCTGACAAGATGAATCAGAATCAGAAAGTTTTATTGCCAGGTACGATTTTACACAAGTGAAAAATATAACAATAAGTAAAAAATATAACAATAGTAGAAAATATAACAATAAGTAAAAGATTTAAAAGATATAACAATATAAATATATATACACAAGTCTTTTTTTTTTTTTTTTTTTTTTACAGAAGCACAGTCTGTTTTTTCAGAAGGGAGTCCAAGCTGAGCGTTAATGTAACGCATAGAGTTATGGTAGTGTCAATGTGACAGTAGAGGCAGAGGTGGAGTGTGAAGAGTGTTGGGGGGGGCTCCGGGCCTTGTTAATAAGGCTGACAGCAGACGGGAAGAAACTGTTCTTGTGAAAACTACAGAACTGCAGCAGCCCTAACTTTAAACTGTGTTTAAGGGTATTTCACAGTGTTCCTGAGAAAATCTAAGTCTAAAAAACAAAAAAAAAAAACATAAAACATAAAAAGCTACCAAGTGGAGCTTAAGTTGAGATGAATCAGTTAATCTCTGATTTCCAAGGTCAAGATGCTCAAGAGCAAGGACTATTTTCGTGGTGATTGATACACATTTAATGCTCAACTACTACAACAGAACGTGGGAACAACTGAATAACTTGGGTCTTTCTTTGTTAAAAATGAAAAAGTGATGGACATCAATATTTTTAACATGTGAACAGCTGAATATATTTGTTTATTACAAAGAAAAATGTTATATTTGGACCTTCATTAGTTGCTCAGTTGTCATATAGTACTGATGTGTTGGTGTGTAAAGATATTTAATTGTCACTTCAATTGGAAATTCTTTGACTGATCACAATCTGCTTTTCTTCATTTTTTTCATTTTTGGATTTCTGCTCTCTATGTGGCTTCATTACTGCCAAAGACACAGATCGAATACGAGGAAGAGGGCAGAAGTGGAGGGAGAGCCGGCAGGAAGAGGAGGGTGTCAGGGAGGGAGGAGGGGAGGGGAGGGGAGGGGCTCTGCATGGCCGGGAGGCAGCACGGAGGCGACACATCTGTCGCAGTATTAACTTTCTGCTCTGTGGGGCCTGGGTGTCAACGCTAGCCGCTGGGGCCCGACTCCAGTCATCCTGGAGCTCAGGCGGACGAACAAAGCCACCCAAAAAACAGAGCCCAGCCTCTGTTCTGTATAGAAGATGCACAATTCCCTGCCTCCTCAAAAACATCCATCATGCTACACTAACTGTACCAATCAACTTCAATCCGTCCTCTCTCTGACAGTATCTCATCCATACATCACATGCCTGGAGTGTCGCACAATTCCAACGTTATTTCCTCTCTTCTTTACCAGAACTCAAATATCTCTCACTTAACTAGTTCCAGGAGCTGTGAAATGAGTAAAATGAGTGATGCTTTTTTTTTTCTTTCTTTCGGGGTTTCATATGAGGAGAGTATCAAAAGCACAGTGATACATTAAATAGGATCAGGTCAATATGTATAACAATTGCAAGATATGTTCCTTTGGGAAGTCTGACTCTGGAGAGAGCTTTTTGCTTTTTTTTGCTTTTTTTTGTGGCCACCATAAGGGAGGGTGAATCAAATGGTGTTCAGGTTGGTTGCAATCTGCAGCCTCATCCCGAGATGCTACTAAATCCTCCACACTGGTCCTCTAAGGCCACTTTAACAACTAAAACAGTTTCTTATGCATTCCCAAAGTATCTATCATCCAATGCAAAAAGTGTGCTCACAATCGAGGTGCTATATTTGACTCAGACCTATCATTTGACAACCAAGTAACCAGTGTTCTTTCAGAGGAAAACAATAGATCAAATTAAAACATTTTTACAGTTGCAAATCTTAACAAAGTAGTCCATGATAGTTCCTCAGCCGCTGCAGCACATTTAAACAGCTGCTGCACTTTAATCAGCCTCTAGAAAACCTACCAAGGAGATTCTTTCTTCTGAGGAATATTTATGTACAACGTATAATGATGTTGAATTCAGAGTCTTTCACAAAAACTCACCTAAAACATTTGGAGGCAATTGGAGGTGGACTGTTATCAATACTTGTAGAGTTACAAGCATTAATAACAGCCAGAAAAGATGCTGGCAGGGTTAACACAGCACATATAAGGATGGGCACATCTTGCACTATGCTGAACAAGATCTGTTTTAAAGCAGACTTTTCAACTCAAAAAAAACCTGAAACAAGACAATCTCATATAACTGGACATAAGACATTCAAATAATATGAGGTTTAGAAATTTCTACATATTTTAAGACTTTTTAGGACATTAGTGGATGAAAATTGGAGATGAAGATCCTGGAGAATACAGTGATGTGAATAATAAGTAAATAGATTTGGATCGTTTAATGTTTAACTGGAAATACTTTTTACTTGGACCACACAGACTCACACACCCACAAATGAAGCTGATACCTTGGTCTACTAAATAGGCATTTATTACCCATGGCTTTAGTACTGGTCTCTTGTGAGCAACATCTGAGCATCTAATCTCTAATGTCATTATGGTCACTTTGTCCAGGGAATGGCCCTTAGTGCCTCAAATCAATAGAGCCTGTTTAGCGTTCGATCTCAGAGGTGCTTTCTGGCCAAACAGTGGGGATTTGTTCGCCATTGTCTCCAGGGCTGAGAGGGTCTGGTATGGCCAAGCTGACCCTGGAGCCCTGTGGACCTCAACTGGCAAAAAGCCTCCTGCGCTGGAGGTACTACACAAGTGCCCTTAGGGAGGCCAGGGTCACCAAGCTGCTGCTTCTAGCACTGAGCTCCAGCTGCTGGAGTTGTTGTTTTTGTTGCATCTGCTGCCGCTGTTGTTGTTGTTGTTGATGAGTGGAGTGGCGTTTATCCCTCCACCTCTTTCTCCATCCCTCCCTCCCTCCCTTCCTCCCTCTCTGTCTATCTCCGGCCTGCAGGGCATAGAGAAGCCCCATGAATTAATGAAGATGAGCGAGGTAATTAAACGTGGTGGTGATGGCGACACAGATCCTGGGAGGGTTTCAGAGGGACAGGAGGTCCACATGGGGCTTCGGCCTGCCTGCTCTGCTATTACCCTCCTCCCTTCCTCCGTCCCCCTGGTCCCCAGGTTGCATGGCACACAGATATGGCTTGATTGGCCTGCTGGGCACGGGGAGGGTTGGGGAAGTTGGCACCCAGGGGAGGTGGAGGGAGAGACAGGATGGAGGGGGGTAGATTGAGCTCAGGCCTCACCTGTGGCCCCGGAGCCCCTCCCTGGATTCCTCCCCTGGCAGCCAGGTCACGCTGCGTGGTCCAAACACCCCCTGCCTGGGGAGGAGAGGACGAAAACAACAGCATGGAGGGAAGGGAGGTGTAGAGGGAAGGATGGAGGGGATAAGGGAGGTAGGGCAAGAACCATAGGGGCACTTCCAGGGATTATGGCCCCACGCTGGCCCACTGGGGCGCAGCCTTGATGGACGTCTGACTGGCAAGCGCTTGCCCTTTTACAAGATGTGATGCTTGCAGACCACCTTGACGCCACACAGCCAAGCAGCTGGAGGAGGCCAGCAGACTGCAGCTCTGACTGGTCACCCGGCTGGGTCTTATCAAGCCAGGGCTTTTCTTTCATTGACCTTTTTATTACCAACCATGTTCTGCTCCCCTACACATTTAGACAGTTAATAAGAAATTATGAAAATAAACATTATTTGTTTTTCAATTTTCAAGGCCAAAAACATTGACAATATTATTGCTTGGACAAAGCAAGGAAAACTGGTTTGACAGAACAATATAGTCCATACATTCCAGCTTTAACTAAACCTGTGACTTAAAGAATAACTCCAGTTTAGTACATCTGGGGTCCCTCATTCTTCGATTTCGCTAATGTTTCTATCATTTCCATTAGTATTAATGACAACACTCTAGTTTATTAGCAGGCTATCCAGACATGTTTAGAAGACAAAATGAGGGTGGCCTTTCATCATCCATCAGATTGCAGACCAGTTTCCTGCTTCAGCTTTGACCTACCATACTTACCACCACATTGCTAGTAATGAGTGATTGGTAATTGTTCAAAACTGTGCAGCTTGCTTTCCAGCTGAACCTGTGTGGTTTAAAGGGCAATGTTTATAGATTCATTTTTGTTGGTCATACATTTAGTGTTCAGTTTGTGGGAGACCGAGTGAAGTCCGAAAGAGACAAGAGAGAAAGGGAGAACAAGTACTCTGTTCTGTTTTCTGTTTTTATTAGCTGAAAAATATATATTAACCTTAAATTTGAATTGAATTGAGTTGTGGCTTTTTAAAATGAAATTAATTTGTGCTTAAAGTAGCTTGGTAAGGAATCAGATTAATCTGCTGAGCTCATGATTTATTCTCCTGTTTAAGCTAAAATAAAGCATGGCTTTTTGTCACTGCTCCACTCAGCTGACATGCTATAGCTCCAAGCTACTTTGTAAAAAAAAAAAAAAAAAAACAATCAAATTGACAATGTAGGCCTGCATTTGATACAAAATACAACAACACAAATCATTGCTCCCCCAAAAAGAAGTAATTTAAGGATATATGCAAATATGACTGAACCTGAACTACCAGCAAGCTACTGCAAAATGTTGTTAAACTCCTAGTTTCATTACATGTAGTTCACTGCTCCCCTACACTGGTAAGTATACGAAATTTTGATGATTTAAGTGTTAATGTTATTTATGAAGAAAATTAACTGAAATGAACAGATGGATTTGATGATGAACCCCAAGGCGAGGCCTGAAGGTGCTGCTCTGCTGGCTCTCTGATTCACAGCATTATTAGAGGACTCAGTGGACCATTAGATCTGCTCCAGCATCATCACCCAGGAGAACTCCCCAAACCTCCTCTATGTTTATTTGTTATCAGCGTCTGCACTGGAGTAATTAGACAGGCCTTAACTTTGGTCTTGAGCCATATTCCTGCCCCTGGGGTGGCAAGACAAGCTCCACTTACCCCTGTAAGGCCCCTATCTCCCCCAGCCCACGCCAAAACACGTGTCTTCCCAACGGCTTCTGGGAATTTGAGGCTGCAGGTAGGTTGCTTTGTTCAGCCACGAGTTACCCTTGCACACACCCACACATCCATCTGCCTGTAACCCCCATCCCCATCCCTCGTCCCCCTGCACATCCTCCCCCCATGTCCCAAGATGCTGTTAGTCGTCAGCGACCCTGAAGTTTGTTATGTAAACAAAAATTTGCCCTAATTAAGGGAGGGAAGTGTTGTCTTGGGAACGGGGGGAGGAGCAGGTTGGAGCCAGGTGGCCTTTAGACACTCCTGCAACCTGCCAGCCATATTTTATTTAACTACATATATAATTTTACCTGTGTATATGGAGAAACACACATTTCCAGACACGAGGATCAAACAAAGGCAGAGTACTACGAAGAAGTGGCAAGACCGGAGTGATTATGATGAAAAATGAGAAAAATCGCGAGGAGGAGCAGAAGAAGATGAAGAAAGAAAAACAAACAATGGCTGGGGTCCCAGCGGAGAGCGGAGGAATACCCTCTTCATCGACAAGGGAGTGCAGAAATGCACTGATTACAGAAGGTAAGGGGGGGTAGAAGAACAGGTGTGCTGCGGACCCCCTCCCGGGACCACCCCACCACCCCCTCTGAGGGAGGGAGGGACAGAGATGGGCCAGGGGATGCAGGAGGGATGGTGGAGAGTGAGAGAGGGGCAGAGCTTAGCTCATTAGAGAGAGTTTGCTTCTGCTAACTCACCTTACCCTCGGGATGCGTCTAATCATTGCACAGGGACCGGCAGCCAGTTACAGATGAGCTGGAGAAAGAGACTTATTTAGTCTCCTCCCCTCCTGTCTACATCCATGAACCCACTTTTCATTCGTCCCCAAACAAGGGCCACAAGTGGCGTCGCACTGTCCAATCTGAACACAACATCATGGCAGAGATGATTCAACAGAGTTGGTGACATGATAATGATTCCAAATTTAACCCTCATCATTCATGTGCAGTGAGGGAGGTGAGAGAGCCCTTTACATGGTGTCATAATGCAGAGGAATACATTATGGCGAAGGCTATGTGGCTGGCAGTGCTGGAAAACATGTCCAAATCCTTTCTGTATGTAAAAGCAACAGCCTACTAGAATGTAAAAATAATCCATTACCAGTAAAAGCTTGCATTAATTTTTTTCTTAAGTAGTTTATTTAAACATCAGTAACACTTACCGAGTTCCCAGCCACATAAGCAGTTGAGTTTCTTTCTTTCTTTTTATTTTTTGTCTTTTTGTTTTCTTTCTTTTTTTTTTGTCTATGCTAATGATAGTAATCTTCTGCATATATTTTTTCTTCACAATTGTGTTTTGTGTTTTTGATGTTATAAATGAACAAAAAACATCAGATAATTAATTGATAAATACATATTGACCAACAAGGGGAGTTTTCATAACAGTCCATGTTCTTGACTGCATCACCTCTTTGGAACAATGAAATGTTTGCTTAAAAGGTGACTGCATATCACTCATGCATAATGAGTAAAGGTACTCATTATGCCAGCAGAATAAACCCAGTCAATATTGTATAAATATATATCAGAATCAAAAGAATCAGTCAGAGTCCTGTTCAATTACCACGTACGTTCAAGCATCAGTGTAATGTAACATATGTGCTTACACACAATGCTTAAAGAGAAACATGTACAGGAAAATACACATAGACCTGCAGCTAAAACATGATGAATTAAGCTAAAAGAAATGTGCAGTTATAACAAAATATTGATACACTGGTCAAACAAATACAGCAAGAGTTCATGTGAGTGCAAAGAATTCTGGACGCTGCTTTATGTACATACAGCATTGTATATATATTACATACTCATGTACTTTTATATAGTATATACAAACTGTGCAGGTTTACATTTAACAGTATATTGATATGATGCAGAGTGTCTGTAATATGTAAGTACAGCAGAGGTTTTGATGTTTTAGGGTTATTGCACAAACATTGTTGTGAGGCATCGCTTGGCTGATTTAACCATTTGTTAAATTGCAACAGTTGCACTGCATTTTCTGTAGATTTGTTTTCCATATTGTATTAGTTAAGTACTATAATTATGCATTATCCACTAATTTACAATGACTCCTTCAAAATGTGAACTAACAACAGGCAAATTGAAGATTCTGCTCAAAATGTATGCGCCAGAGCCCAAGACACCCAGGCCTGGTATGTCCATAGCATCGGTAAACACTGGATCCTACACCTCCTATAATATAATATAATATAATATAATATAATATAATATAATATACAAAGTTGATGGAGTTACACTTTAATCTGCAAATTAATGAGAAATTATATAGTCAAATAAATATAGCAGTGTAAAAAGTATGTTCTGAAATGGGGTATAGTTGCATAAAATCTAAATACTCAATTGAAATACTTAAAATACAAGTACCTTACAGTACTTGTATTTTCCATTGTGATGCTGCTGTCAATAGAAATAACATCTGACTCAAACACCTCTTGAGTATTGAGGAACCCCCCCTCAAAGGACAGAGTAAAGTGGTGCAATACAGTTAAGACATGGGAGAGCTGGCCTCACAGCTTGAACAACATCAAAGATCATTTCCATTTTACAATGATTAATTTGAATTTAATATCTTAAATCACACCCTAATTAATTTAGATACAGTTTTGACGGTTTCCTGCTCCTTATACACATACTGTTAATTAGATGTAGCCTAATGTCACCCCCCCACGCACCCCCCATCCCCCCTTAACGTAATTAAAACAGAAGATCCCAGCTTGAGTGAACTATTGTCGGTTCAACCCAGAACAGAAGGTGGTGTGACGGTTGACAGGGAAATGTGATTTGAGTTGGGAATGAATGTACAGATACTGTACCTGAACAAAGACGCCATACCGTCAGTCTATGAAGGCATAATAACTTCATCAGACGTGAGCAAACACCATCCTGATGATGATGGCTATGAGATGCAGGCAAAATATCTGCAAAGTACACGTAAGTAGACCTTCTGTTGAGATGATTTGTCACTATAGCATCAATATACTATGAAGCCTTCCTTGACCTTTAGTAACAATATATTGTGAAAAAATTTCCATCTCAAAGGTCACCTTGCTGCCTCTCAGAGCTTTCAACCACAGCTCATGGTCTTTCAGTGCATTTGGCATATGTAGGAGGCATGACATGAAGCAAATATAGAACTTTGTCAGGAGTCCATTCCACTGGACTTGTAACTGTCAGTCATGTTAAAATCTATTGAAGCATAGATCATATAAAGGTAATGCAATATCTTCATATAGTATTTCTATGTGGGAGGCATACCTTAATGGATCATTCTCAACCACAAATAAAGTTTTTAATTGGCCAGTCATGCTTTTGTGATGTACTGCCACACTACCAGAAATATGTGCCCGGAAGAATGGCATATTATTTTCACAACCAATTAAAAGGTGAAGAACTCCATTATGAAAATTCTACTGTCTGTATCCAAGCAAAGCAGCTGAAATATTAGTTATTAATTGATATCCATTCAGCATTGCATTAATTTGTGCACAAGGTAAAACAAAACATATGGCTGTAAACGACAATGTATTCTGGTCCTGTTCCAAAGTCATCTGCAAGCAAACACTGCCTGAACACTTCTAAAATGAATCCCATGCGACAGTATTAAAATCTGCAAATAACACACAGGTAGCAGCTTATTATACAGTTTTGTGTTTTTTGTTTTTTTTTTTCTCTTATGACATTTTTCTTTTTTCTGATTAAAGTATGTGTTTAATTTGGGCTTTTACTGCAACTTCATGCAATATTCATCTGTGCTTTTCTTTGTAGATCACTGTGCAGGTCAGCTTTATGTGGCAGGTAAGAATTCATCCTTTTTGTGTATGGGTGCACACTGTCTACAGGGTGTGGCTGTGTATGCTCCAAGGCCTTTGAAGTGAGTGTAGGTGCTGTTTAGCTGATTAGGCCTACATACAGAGCTAATGCAGATGATGTGTTCTCTAAACGGCAAATTGTATAAAACACACCATGCTCCTTGAATATCTGTGGTCAGATTTGTAAATTAAATATGGAGCTGGAGTCAGGATGTGGCTAGCCTAGATTAGCACAAAGACTGGAAATGGGGGGAAATTCCGAATTCTCTTTTTCACTTTGGACTGAGCCAGGCTAACTGCTCTGCATGTGCCCTCATGCTTAGCTAGGTTAACTACGTCTTGACTCCAGATAAGTTTGAAAAGAACAGTTTGACATTTTGGAAATTACACTTATTTGACTAATTGTGAAATTGACGTCAATCTCTTGATAACAGAGAATGAATATATTTATTTCAAGAATAAACTAAAGCCCAGTTCTAACAGAACCTTGACATGTTGAAGAGGCTTGATAGTGTTCGTAAACCAAATCACCCTGGAAGCAAGATGCACCACTGGGCTTCAGGTTAGAGGGTTTCTTTCCCTAACAGCACTCTGCTACTGCTCAACTGCTCCCTGGGGTCCTGTGGCTCTACAGCCTAATCTAAGATGGTAATTAGAGCCACGCAAGGGGGGAATCAGCAGAGCAGGAAGACCGGGCCAGAATCCAGGTCTTTACACACACATAGTCACTCACATGCACACATCCATTGGACATTTTCATTTAGATTTGTATTTGCCCTGCTCACAATTCTTTTTGCCAAGCTAAGCTCCAGGTAGAACAATGGTGGATGGTCACTTTGGTCCAAACTGAAATACTGTATCTCAACAAATATTGTTGACGATTGCCATGAAATGAATGTGGTTGACAAGCCATGAAATCCTCTCACTCAGATGGTGAACATTGTTAAACATCAGCATGTTTGCACGGTATGCTGACATCGGCATTTAGTTCAAGCACCCCTGTGACTAAGTGCAGCCTCGCAGAGCTGCCACTGTGGCTGTAGACTCATAATCACACTCACTTTTTTAACACGTGCATTCTGCAAAATTAAAGAGAAAGTCCAGTTTCATATAAGTTGAGTCTTACTTTCATGGTTCCTATTTGAAGTAATAATGTAATAATGTATCACATAACATTTTCACAGTGCAGTTTGACGGCCACTAAGAAAACTTCCTGGTCCAACTTAAGTCTGCTTTCTGTAGTTCACACCCAGTTTTCCTGTCAGTGAAGGATTATTATCAATTATAATTTAACAGTTGTGTTTCTTTCATTATTGTCTGAATGCATTTATGTAAAGCAAGATTTTACCAACTGTGCTTACCATGATTTGAACAGCAAATAGCAGGCCTAGAGGCAAATTAGTCAGGTATTTGAGATTTCATGGAAGTTGTTATTATTAATTCAAATCGTACGAATAGTTGCCTGGCAGCATACAATTCATGCTTTGTGTTAAGCTAACATTAACTTACTTTAATCGTCTCTCTAGGCAAGCTTGAATACATATCTGAACAAATTGTGGCCTAAGCTACTTTTTAACGTCCTTTTCACCCAATGTTGTTAGAGGAGGAATGCAGACAGAGGTGGAAATATCTGAGGGACAAATATGTGTGGGGCAGAAGGACACAGTCACAAGAGCAGGGAGCAAGATTATGGATATTATGCTATTTCTTGACCCACACATGAGGGAGAGATCAACAACTTCCAACTTTTAGTAGGCAGGACTGTCCTTCCTACAGTGTTTGGAGTTCAGGTATGATGAGAATGTCTCAACAACCTGTTAAGAAGAGAAGGGTGATGTGTTGATCCCTTTTCGCAGCAGTCATTTTGTCAGGGTAAACACAGTTATATATTTATTCATCACATTGTTATGATACCTGTCAGTATGTAGTTTGCTGTTGCCAAACCATTTGAATGTAAAAACAATGCATTTAGTTTTATTTAGCTCAGTGTGAAATGATAATTACCTGACACAGACATAGAATGTTTTATAAATGTACTGTTTGGAATTCATATATTTCACTGATTATGGAAGTGGCTCTTTAAAGAGAGCCTATGCTTTCAAATTGATGCTGTTGGTCAGTTGAGGATGTATTGGGTCATCAGAGGGATGGTAGATGGTACATTAAGACACAGCTGCATGTTGCCAGGGCACTTCACTTCTGGAGGAGAAGTAGGTGGTAAACTTCTCTCTCACAGCCAGTGCTTCTTTGGATGCACTGTTGCTGCCAACCTCAGTAATATGCTGCATCCCAGCTGATGGCTCAGTGCACAAGGCTCTGCTGTGGGGGTCTTCTTCATCAGTGCCAGTGGATGAAGTCATGCACGATGCCCGTCGCCTTCACCACGACTTCAGCAACTTCAGGTAATGCTACAAGGACTTTCCTGTGCAGTCACCATTGTGAAACACTCTCCGGGCTGCTGGGGCTTGGAGGATGACATGTTTTCCATCAATTCCTCCAACACAATTTGAAAATTCCACAATTTATTGAAGTCCTCTGCAATGGCCCTCCACTCGCACCATGCATCTCTTTCACAATGCCTACCATCATTGAGAATTCAATCCTGTAGCTGAATGCAATGTATGTATCTGGAGTGGTCAGAAATAAATAACGTAAGAGAGACTTATAGTTAGAATAGGTAGTGCAAGAGCCTGCACTTAATTTCAGATTTGACAGGCTATGCATAGCACGAGGCCTCGGTAAACTAATAATCACAATTTAGGCTGTTGGATAAACAGCAGGCTAGGCTTATACTCAAAATATAGCCTTGATGTTTAAGCAAAGATAACCTTCTGCAAACAAATGCTCAGCAGCTCATCAGGATCAATGGACTCCCTACAGTTAGTAAGCAGCAAACTCTGACTGGAAAATGAAAATGAAATGAAAATCAAAATTAGAAATAAAGTGCAGAAAACTGCAGTTCCTGCAATGACGACTTGAAAAGCAAGGCAATGTCCGTAGACCACCATATGAAAATAGCCAGCTTTACAGCAGAAATAAACATGTTTACAATCTGGT
Organism: Chaetodon trifasciatus; assembly: GCA_037975065.1. NCBI lineage: Eukaryota > Metazoa > Chordata > Actinopteri > Chaetodontiformes > Chaetodontidae > Chaetodon > Chaetodon trifasciatus. The sequence continues at coordinate 4,768,311 of JBBMOE010000044.1, forward strand.
ACAAAAATGGGTTTGGCCCATAGCTAATTTCCCCATTCATGTCAACTGTATGGGTGAATGGTGAATTCTATATAACTCACTCATTTAACTTACATTAAGGCTTAAAGTTATACATAAAGGCATGGCTACTTTGTGTCACAGCTAGCCGGTAGGTTTCCACAACCAGACTTCATTCTGCCTGCCTAAGCTCCACATACACTCTACCTCTATCCCCTCATATCCCCAGCCAGGATTTTAGTGGAGTCAGGGACTGCTAAAATGGCGATGGCCAGAGCCACCTCACAGAGGTTCTTCAGAATCCTATGGATGACATCACAAAGGCTACACACAAGTTTTTATACTGGTAGTTTGTGGTCATTTTTATGATCCTAGCCAATGATTGACAGCAGATTCTAAAAAAAAATCCTTGATCTCCTTCTCTGGGATCTCATGTATTGTATTGTAATATACTATTTGGAAACAGCCTCTCACCCTCAATCAGAGCCAGACCCCTTTGCCAGTCCATTTCTTTATGCAGGTGTTTATTAACTAAGTAGCAAACTAACTATCCACTAGCTTGGACGTTAACTACATCTAGCTAACCAAAATAAAAGGCACATATCACAGTTAGGTTGAGGAAAGGTGTTTCGTTGGTTGAATTGTAGGCTTCAACAAATAAAGGCAGTGTGGTTTGCCTCGCATTTTGCAACCTGCAAAAAGCATTCTGTATGATTGGGCCCTTGGGGAGTATTTTTTTTTTTTTTTACTTTTGACCATTGAACCCAAAGTAGTTACAAATAAGCCTTCAGTGAATTTCTGTCAAGTCAAGTCATTTAATTTGTATAGCACATTTAAACGCACAACAGTTGACCCAAAGTGCTTTACAGGTATCACAGGTAAGGCAGTATATTTTTAGGCGTGACTGGGGGATGGAAAGGAGCTGTTTTGTTGTGGATCTAGGTGGATAAAAGATCAGAGATATATAGAGGGGCTTGACCATGGAGTGCTTTAAAAACAAAAAGTAAAACTTTGAAATCAATCCTAAACTTCACTGGCAACCAATGAAGCTCAGCTCAACGGGAGTTAGGTGCTCATACTTTTTGGTGCTAGTGAGGAGTCTTGCAGCAGCATTTTGTACTAGCTGGAGTATTAGTATACAATGAAATTGTATTGGGTTAAGCCTGTGTATAGTGAGTTGCAGTAATCTAAATGTGAGGTAATAAAAGCATGTATGACTGTTCAGAGGTCTTTTTTAGATAAAAAGTACTTCAGCTTTGCTATTGTTCTAAGCTGATAAAAACTACCATTAACAACAGAGCTGGCTTGTTTATTACAATTTAGAGAGCTATTGAAGATGACACCTAGGTTTCTGACCTCGCTCTGCAAATTTGATGACCAAGGACCAAGGGCTTTCATGTTATTTATAGGGGTGGGGGACCCAAATAAAATCATCTCAGTTTTGTTCGCATTCAACTGGAGGAAGTTTGCTGCCATCCAGAATTTAATGTCCTCCAAACAGCTAAGAAGTGTGTCGATAGATGAGGTGTTTCCAGGGGAGTTGGGTAGATACAGTTGTGTATCATCAGCATAGCAGTGGTATTCTAAGTTGTGCCTCTCAAGGATAGAGCCAAGGGGCAGCATGTATAGGGAGAATAAAAGAGAATAAAAGGGGGCCAAGAACTGAACCTTGGGGGACACAATATTTAATATCCACTGGAGAGGAGGACTCATTACCTAGTTTCACAGTGAAAGTTCATTTAGTTAGATAAGATTTAAACCAGCTTAAGACAGGGCCCTGTAGTCCAACTCTAGTTTCTAGGCGATCGATAAAAATGCCATCATCAATGGTGTCGAAAGCAGCACTGAGGTCTAGGAGGATAAGCAACGCACATGATCCAGAGTCAATGGTAAGTAAGATGTCATTGTAAACTTTTAGCAGGGCGGATTCAGAGCTGTGGAGGGCTCTGACGCCAGATTGGAATTTAACCAATATATTGAAACTATTCAAAAACGAAGAAATCTGTAGGAAAACTACTTTTTCCAGGATTTTAAAAAAAGATAATTTAGAGATTGGTATAAAATTACTAGGGTCTTTGAGGTCGATTTGGCTTTTTCAGCAGTGGTTGCACCACAGCATGCTTGAATTCAGAGCGGACAACACCAGTAGAGATGCATTATACTTAACTCTCACATACATATCATGACAGTTTCTGTATTCCAATGTGAGATCACAGAAATAAAGGATATGTCGACGATGGGTGCAGATACAATGGTCCATACTAATCCATCCTCTTTAATACTGCCTATAAAAAGCTGTGAATTTGCATCTTTGACGGCCAGTGATGGGGGCCTAGGTCAATGTGCTCTCTTGACGTCCAGGGTTAATTTCCTTAGGTAATACCTTAGTGTTATCCTGCCACTTATAAGGCCATTACCATAGCGAGGGTCCTAGAGGCTAAACTCTCTTGCAGTAGTTAGACCTAACCCCAGGAGCTCAAGTCTAATCAAACCACTTCTTGGAGCTGTTGATAAAGGCTTGATTAATGTTCTAACATGTATATAGACTTTACATTATGTTAATAACATTTTTGGCTTGATTTGGTGAGACTTTTTCTGCCTAAGATATCCACAGCTTGTATATCTCATGGATTTGAATTGAAAGGTTTCCTATGTTACAGTTGCTTTCAAATGAATTGTTACTGGAGGTCTAAAATAGCAGTTAGACCTCTTATGAAAACAGCTATATAGAAAAATTGAAATAGGTTTAGTGGAACAAACTAAATTCCACAGCAGTTGCACTTATCGCTTTCCTCCTGTGATAAGTATCGACAAGACCAAAACTCCTGCATAACCTGGTGGCTGGAGCTCTTTCTAGAGACTCTATCTTCATGTTGCACTACAACCCTGTAATACATGTGGAGTGGACAACTTACATATTAATATGATGGGAACTCATTCAAACTCAATTTAGTAATACATTTTTCCATCTTTTCTTTCATTGTGTCAGCAAACATTTGACTAATGAGCATTTTACTCTTGTCATCTTTGGGTGAAATGATCATTGACTTTGATTACACGCAAACATGCAACATTCAAATCACACAGTGAATGACGTCAGCCAGTGTGAGATAAGATAAGCCTTAATTCAGGGGAAAATTCAGTTGTTGCAGCAGCACAAGTTCATAAATAAGTGCAGATAAATAGATATATTATAAAATAAATAAGACTTAGACTTAGACTTAGAGGGTTTCTTTATAGATCCCAATTTGGGAAATTATTTTGTTGCAGTAGCAATTACACATACAGCAAACACAGGATGTATACACAATTATTTAGAAAAAGAAACAAAAATATAAACAGGAATAAAATAAAAATAAGAATATAACTAAGTAAAACTAAATATAGTTATATGTATTATAATATATATTATATAATATCATGTTATAAAAATACAATATAACTAAGTATATAAACAGTATTTACAGCAAAAAAGAGCAAAAAATTTTGTCCAAGTAGACCGAATGTGCAATATTGCAGTAGTGCAGATATATATGTAAAAGTAATATGTAAAAACACAAGAGTGAAGATGGTGGATTAACTGTTTATGTTTCTATTGTAAAGTGTGATGGCTCGTGGCATGAATGATTTCCTGAAGCGGTCCTTGTGACAGCGGAGCTGGAGCAATCTACTGGAGAAGGAGCTCCGCTGTCTGTCTACGAGGTGGTGAAGAGGATGTTCAGGGTTATCCATAATGCATAACAGTCTGTCCAGTGTCCTCTTCTCCACCACCTCCTCAAAAGTGTCCAGTCTGCAGCCAATAATGCTGCTCCTCCAGCACACTGCAGCAAAGAGGAGTGCACTGGCAACAACAGACTGGTAAAAGATCTCCAACATCTTGCTGCATACGTTAAATGATCTGAGCCTCTGCTCTCTGCTGCTCTGTCTGCTCATCCCCTTCTTATACACAGTGTTGATGTTAGTTTTCCAGTTCAGTCTGTTGTCAAGGTGCGCTCCAAAGTATTTGTAATCCTCAACCACTGTGACATTCTCCCCCAGAATGCACAGTGGTTGTGTGGTCGTCCTGTTCCTTCTAAAATTAATAATCATCTCCTTGGTCTTGGGCACGTTAAGCAGCAGGTGATTTCTACCAGACCATTCCACAAAATCGTCCACCACTGCTCTGTATACCTCCTCTCGTCCATCCTTTATACGACCCACCACCGCTGAGTCGTCCGAAAACTTCTGTAGGTGGCATGATGAAGAGTTGTACTGAAAGTCTGTGGTGTACAAGGTGAAGAGAAAAGGAGACAGAACGGTCCCCTGTGGTGCTCCTGTACTACTTTCCACAGTCTCAGACAGAATGTTGCCCTGACGGACAAACTGCGGTCTGTCTATCAGGTAGTCAGTAATCCAAGAGATTGTGGGTGCGTCGACTCCGAT
>JBBMOE010000044.1:4776645-4794606 GCA_037975065.1 Chaetodon trifasciatus
GGGGGGGGGGGGGGGGGGGGGGGGGGGGGGGGGGGGGGGGGGGGGGGGGGGGGGGGGGGGGGGGGGGGGGGGGGGGGGGGGGGGGGGGCTGTAGGGCCACTCCTGATTGTGAGCTAAATCTGTTGAAAAAGCAGTTTACCTCATTGGCCTTCTCAAGGCTGCCAGATGCTGGTCTGTCTTTGACTCTGTCGGTGACTCATTAGCCTCCTGAGTCCACCTCCTCACTGTTCTTGTAGACACAGGCTGCCTCTGAACAATAGGGACATACTGACGTGTTAACAACGCCAGGCTGTGATCAGCTCTGCGTAGGGGGTGAAGGGCAGTGGCACTGTATGAATTAGCATACAGTAAATCCAGTGCGGTGTTGTCTCTGGTGGGACAGTTGATAAACTGGTTGAAAGTTGGCAGAGTTTTGTCCAAAGTATTGTGGTTAAAGTCTCTCTGTCCGCCTGCACACAGCTGAAGCTGGGTACCGCCACACTCCGGTCCGGGACGTCTGAATGAAACCACGACTCTGTGAAAATCATTAGGCTGCATTGTTGGTATTCCCATTGAGTCCTGACCAGCGCAACGAGCTTGTCGACCTGGTCAAATAATATGAGACATATAACACTAAGATAAGACATAAAATATAAGGAAAAATAAAATCTATACAGGATCAGTTAAAGATCAAATCTGGCTGGTCTGAGTGATGTCATAGTCTGTGGTCTTCACTCACCAGATTCTATCCCTGCTCAGAATGTTCTTTCCACTTTCTGAGCGGTTTTGAAATTAAATTCAGTTCACTTAAGTTCAATTTTATTTACATAATGCCAATTCACAACAGAAGATATCACAGGGTACTTTTTACTGTCTTCACGTTTAAATCTTTCGCTTATTTTTAGTTCCCAGTGTTGACAGGTGTGGCCTATATGTCTGAGAACATTAAATGTAATGCTGTCTATAACAATTTTATGAAATTTATTTCTTGTTTTAGTACAAATATTGTTTTTCATATTCAAAGCTTTGCAGGATAACTATAGAGATCAGTGCTAAAAATTTTGTCCAGTGCAGAGGTCAATTTTAGGTCGGAATATGGTTGGTTATTAAACACATTATTCCAGAAACAATTAGCTTGGGTTTGCTTTGGGTTAGACAGTGAGCAGCTACTGTAATAAATGTAACCAGGACTTTATTCCACAGAAAGTGGCACAGGTAATGTATCAGGATTTTCTTGACATTAATAAGAAAAATCGATGGACGATATGTGTTTTTATGTTGTAGTTTAAACCCCATCAATTCAAAAATAGACTACTTAATGACCTTAAAGGCTAAATAAGACATTTAAGACTTAAAAAAAAAAAAAAAAGACAATGCTTCAACAATATGTTTTCATGTTTCACAAAGTTAGACATTTGTCTCAAGTCACTGAGAGACATATCAAGGACCTTATTGATGGTCTTGTGAAGGACAGCAGTACAAATGACAAGTTCAGTTTAATCATTCTGATATGCTGATTTATCATAGAACCTTATAATACCAATGTGACACATTGCTGTTGTACAGTCCAATGGCAGCGGGCACAAATAAATGCCTGAAGTGGTCCGGTTTGCATCTACGCAAGATGGCCCAGTGGCTGAATGAGTTGCCTCTCGGCCACAGCTTGTAATGTAGAGGGAGAGAGGCGTTATCCATGATGTGCTTTGATCCTATTCTTAATCCTCCTCTTCCCCCCGCCTTCAGACTTCCACTTCCAGTATGACCACAGAGTTGGTCTTCCTTAAGAGCTTGTTCCATTTGCTGGCCTTACCAGCCTTGATGCCAGTACAATACAAAAAGAGTAGAGCACTAGCTACTTTGGAGAAGTACAAGACCTGTAGGAGCCTGCTGCACACACTGACAGATCTGAGTCTCATCAGAGTCTGATCTATCCCTCCCTGAAGAGGGTATCAGTGTTTTGTGTCCTGTCCAGTTTTTTTGTTGATTTGGACACCGATATACTTACATGAGCCCACTCTCTCCACTTCCTCAGACGATAACTGAGGCAGGAGGCCTCCTGTTCCTCTGGCAGACCACAACCATCTCTTTGGTCTTGCTGATTTTTTTGGGCATATATATACACTGAACAAAAATATAAACGCAATGCTTTTGTTTTTGCTCCCATTTTTCATGAGCTGAACTCAAAGATCTAAAACATTTTCTATATACATAAAAGATCCATTTCTCTCAAATATTGTTCACAAATCTGTTTAAATCTGTGTTAGTGAGCACTTTGCCGAGATAATCCATCCCACCTCACAGGTGTGGCATATCAAAATGTCAATATCAAAAAGCATTGCGTTTATATTTTTGTTCATTGTATATATACAGTACCAGTCAAAACTTTGGACACACCTTCTCATTCAATGGTTTTTCTACATTGTAGATTAGTACTGAAGACATCCAAACTATGAAGGAACACATATGGAATGATGTAGTAAACAAAAAGTGTTAAACAAACCAGAATATGTTTTATATTTTAGATTTTTCAAAGTAGCCACCTTTTGCTTAATGACAGCTTTGCACACTCTTGGCATTCTCTCAATCAGCTTCATGAGGTAGTCACCTGGAATGGTTTTCAACAGTCTTGAAGGAGTTCCCTGAGGTGCTGAGTACGTGTTGGCTGCTTTGTCTTCACTCTGCAGTCCAACTCATCCCAAACCATCTCAATTGGGTTTAGGTCAGGTGATTTTGGAGGCCAAGCCATCTGACGCAGCACTCCATTGGTCAGTTTCTTGGTCAAATAGCCCTTACATAGCCTAGAGGTGTGTTTGGGTTCATTGTCCTGTTGAAAAACAAATGATGGTTCCACTAAGCGCAAACCAGATGGGATGGCATATGGCTGCAGAATGCTGCGGTAGCCATGCTGGTTAAGTGTGGCTTGAATTTTGAATAAATCAACAATAGCAAAGCACCCCCACACCATCACACCTCCTCCTCCATGCTTCATGGTGGTAACCACACACGTAGAAACCATCCGCTCACCTTTTCTGCGTCTCACAATGATGAGTGGAGCCAACAATCTCAAATTTGGACTCATCAGACCAAAGGACAGACTTCCACGGGTCTATTGTCCATTCCTTGTGTTTCTTGGCCCAAGCAATTCTCTTAATGTTGTTCCTTCTCAGAAGTGGCTTCTTTGCAGCAATTTGACCAGGAAGGTCTGATTCACGCAGTCTCCTCTGAGCAGTTGATGTTGACATGTGTCTGCTACTTGAACTCTGTAAGGCATTTATGTGGGCTCTAATCTGAGGTGCTGTTAATTTTCAGTTTCTGAGGCTGGTAACCCTGATGATCTTGTCCTGTGCAGCAGAGGTAACTCTTGGTCTTCCTTTCCTGTTGCAGCCCTCATGAAAGCCAGTTTCATTTTTGATGGTCTTTGTGACTACGCTTGAGGATATGTTCAAAGTTCTAGAAATTTTCCGGATTGACTGACCTTCATATCGTGAAGTAATGATGGACTCTCATTTCTCTTTACTTAGTTGAGTGGCTCTTGCCATAATATAGATTAGAACAGTTGTCAAATAGGGCTATTCACTGTATGGACCTTTGTGCCAACCCTACCTCTGCACAACACAACTGATGGTCTCAAACACATTAAGAAGGCAAGAAATTCCAGAAATTAACTCTTCACAAGGCACACGATGTTTGTTTTTTGTTTAACACTGTTTTGTTTACTACATAATTCCATGTGTGTTCCTTCGTAGTTTGGATGTCTTCAGTGATAATTTACAATTTTGAAAATAAAGAAAAAAGGGTCCAAACTTTTGACTGGGACTGTATACCAGTCAACTATATATATGGGGGTATATATATGGGGGGTCTTTTTCCTCAAACTTGGGTCCTCTAACAGAGGCCTAGGAGTTTGAGGGTTCTGAGCAGTATCTTAGCTGTTCCTAGGACTGCACTCTAGTGGACAGAGACCACAGAGGACAGTATTGCACAACTGCAGGGCTCATTCGCCTCAACAGACAATCCCAGTTAAAAATTTCAAGAAATATCTAAACTCAAAACCTTGGATTACCCAATACATAATGCATTGCCTCAGAGAAAAACAGAAAGCCTTTCAACGGCAGGACTGGGTTTCACTCAAAATCATGACACGCCAAATCAAAATGAAATCTTTAAAGCCAAATTCAAGTATGAAGAATAACTGGAACGGGAATTTAGCACCATGAACACATGACAGGACAGACAGAGAGACAGAAGAATGGAACACTCACTGGTCATGATCCAAAACCCAAGTTAGCTGCAATAAATGACCCCATCTCTTCAGCTGAAAACCTGAACACCTTTTACACTTGGTTTGACACCATGGATTGCTCAGAGGAATGTAAGGCAATATTAGATACCCTTCCCACTCCCTGTCAACACACCCTGCTCCCTTCACTGTGGAGGATGTATCCCGGCAGCTGAGCTGCTGTAAACCAAGCAAGGCTCCAGAGCCGGATGGTATCCAGGCACGGGTGCTGAAGGATCAGTGCCACGGAGCTCTCTCCCATCATGCTCTCCCTCTTCTGGGAGTCCTACAAGACTGCGTCAGCGCCTACCCTGTGGAAATCATCCACCGTCATACCAGTACCCAAGAAAGCCTGTCCCTCAGAAACTAAAGCACTACTGCCCAATTGCGCTCACCTCAATAATCATGAAATGCCTGGAGAAGCTCTCTTGGACCCAAACCAGTTCACCTACAAGGCTGAAAGGGGGACTGAGGATGCAATAGCATGTCTCCTCCACCCCCTCCTACTGCACCTCAAATCACCCAGTAACTTCACCAGACTCTTTCTCATTGATTCAGCTCAACATTCAATACCATCCAACGGCACCAGATGATCAGGAACTCCATCACCTGAATGTCCCACCACTTCTCATCCACTGGGTACACAGCTTCCTCATTGACCACGATCCATTAGAGTAGACAGCACAACATTCTCATCCTCTATCAACAACACTGGAACCCCACAAGGTTGTGTCCTGAGTCCCTTCCTGTTTACCCTCTACACCACAAATACTCAGTCGACACTGCCGTACTCGTACTACTCAACAATAAAAACTTGGCTGCTAGCTATCATGACTCCATCTCCCATCTCACACAGTGGAGCATGAACAATCACTTACAGTTAAGTGTCTCCAAAATAAACTTGGACTCCTACAGAAAATACTTTTTGCACAATGTACAGTTTACCTTGTACTCATTCCAAATGACAGGACTTATCTGCTTACGGTCCATTTACCATTCAGATCTGAATGTCTGAAGAATGACGTTGTGCGCAAGAGCACTTGCCTGTCATTCTAGATGTAATGCTCTGAATTCAAATTCTGATTTAATACTTTTCCACTCTGTCACTTCAAGCATGTGAAAATGTATGCATTAGAGTATGGTGTGCACAAAAATACTGGAAACTGCATCCCGTATAGCAAGAGACAGTGTATTTCATTTTTCAGTTGTGGACGATTCTGTATTATACATGATGGATGGCAGCCCTACTTTGATCCTTTCAAAGAATCCAAGCTGAACTGGGGTCTATAAAGTTCAGTCAACAAGCTAAATTAACATTTAGCTTTGCACATAATTAAATTATTGTGTAAGATTGCAACCTTATTGTGGTTGATCAAGTCAAAGGTCATTCATCAATCACTGAGGGTAAACTGTTTTTCCTTCAACCCTATATCTCTCATTCTCTGTATTTCACTTAATCATCTTTTGTCCAACTTCTTTTTTCTTTATTCACCAGTCTTTTGCTTAAATTTATCGGTCCTTCCTCCATTCATCTCCTTCATCTATCTATCTGTCCCAAACACTCGCCTCCTCTCAACCTTTCCTCCCTCCTTCTCTCCACCTGTCTTTCTCTCTATGCCTCCCTTCCTCTATCTCTCTTCCTCCCCTCCTGTTCCCTGACTTTCAGAGAACAGAAGCCGGATTAGAGGGGGGAGAGGCAAGAAATCAATAAGGCATGATTTATTGATCACTAAAAATGATGGCACTCATTAGCCCCCCAAAGGGACCTCAGTGTTAAGCAGATGACAAAATGTCACCCTTCTTCGCCCCACCCAACCCGGCCACAGTTCCCAACAACAAAAAAAAATTGTCTCAGGCCACCAATAAGTGCCCCTCTCTCTGCACCTCTCCCCCACAACAGATGATGTAATTTCTGGAATTCAGGACAGAAAGATGCAGACCTGACAGTTAGATGGCAGTAAGATGAAGGGACTGTCGTTATTCTGTTTGGATTTCAACTGTACCTACAAGAATGGTTTTCACATCAACTTTTGGCTTTTGTCTTTTTTTTCTTTGTTTCCCCTCTGGCAAATTAAACAACTTACATCAAGAGTTCACGATCTGGGTTATAACCAAAAGATACAGATGAAAAATGGACCTCTGTCCAAATGAAAGGGTGAAAAGGTCAGCGATGGTAGAGGAACTTCATCCAGAATTGGCATTTATCTACAATGAAAAACCAGATGAGGGGGTTTGGGCTTTCTGTTGCAGAAAATGTCTGATGGGACATGGACCTTAAGGGAAGCACATGATACACATGAATTATGACACTTTTCTCATCATAACTTGCAAGGGGAGTTGTAGGGACCATATCTCCAAGCATGCCTCGGAGCAACATTGTCCAACAGAAAATGAATGCAAGAGGTAGAGGTAAAGGATGTCTTAGATGGATGAAAAGACTATCCTTTGTGTGATAAAGCAATCCATCTGATTCTGCACCAAATCTGACTCAAAGGCATGTAACATATGACATGACTAAAACATCAAAGCTTGAATGGTGGTCCCTAAAGGCTGCAATATTCTTAACACCACAGAATGGCCTCAGACAATGTTACAATCCCTTCATTTGAAGCATACTAACAGCATCTCAAACTATTCTTTATGATAGCGGGGCTGCATTCAAGCTTAAATAAATAAGAAAAATATCAGTTATGCCCACTTTATGCAGTGAAAGGCCAGGTGTAAAGATGTGTGAAAATTGCCCATATTATACATTACATAAATTTGGTTGATTGTCATCATTTCATTGTCAAGATGCCAGAGACACACGAAAGAGAGGAGATCAGTGAGGCAGGCAGTGGGATATAAACATGTTCTAATATAGTTCCATGACATGCACTACAACTTAGTTTATGTGAGGAAGACTGAGGCCTTCATACAACAGAGGTGGTAAAAATGAATGACATACTGAAGATTTCATTATTCTTTAAGACTTATTCCCTGTAGTCGGCCAAAAAAAGTGATGGTGGTAATGGAAAAGTGTTAGGATTCATTTCAGCCAAAAGGGTTTATTGCTTCAAAAGCATGACATTTTGACATGAGGATAGTGTGAGCACAAAAGCCATTCCAACATATCTTGGATTATCTAAATTAAGATGAGTTACTCTGGGGAGCATGGATGTTGTCAGTAAATTAAATAGAAACCTACCACAACTTTTATATTTTTTGTGGAAATATTGACCTAATGATTGTGGTAGAGGATAAGTTAAGGGATCACCGAATACATTAGTGTTTATCCTCTAAGGACCATGAACTTACACCACAAATGTTGTTGAATTGCATCCCTGGTCAAGTGGCAATTGAGATCTGACAGGGCAATAAGTGGTCCAAGCAGGAAAGGTCAAAGCACCTCCCAAATTCATAAAAATAATCCTTTTTACTTCTGTTCACAGAGGGAGTGCTCTGAGCTCATTTTCATTTCTGACATGCCATTTTGCAATATTGTGTATCCTGATCCTGCCATAAAAGGAGATTGGTGAAGGGAAATGGCTGCATTTATATACATCTTTTTTTATCCAGTCACTTAAGCACTTTGTTGCACCATGTATTTTACCATGTCTATGACTATTTCTTAGAGCTGCATTCTCTCATAGAAGAGATGCTAGGCTAGCTACAAGCAGGTACCCGCAGCTCCATATAACTCCACCAGCCCCCCTGCCTTTCCAGCTGACTGGAAGAGCCCAGCAATAGCTGGTGAATTCTGACTGTTAGCATCATAGGCATGCTCATCAGTCAGGTGAGTGCTGGAGAATCTAACGTATCATTCGAAATTCTCCAATAGATGTTAAGTTAGGTTAAGATCATCATATCACACAGCATCATTTCCACACTCATTAAACTCATTCAGGAGCCCTCGTGCTTGTTATGGAAACATCTGCATTGATTATATTTCTACTTTCAATAATTCAGATTTTTCCTGTAATATTTTCACTCTCCTATATCTATTGTCTTTTGTAGAGTACTTCATGCATTGTATAAGCTGAGCCATTTTGTAATTAAAAACTACTGGAAACATCCCAAACATGCTGATAGCAGCTTTGCCAAGAAAGAGTGTACATCAGTGGAGTTCTTTTCCATTACAAGTCAATTTAGAAGTTTAGAAGAGTGCAGGTGATGTAAAAAAGATGCATATAGGTTAAATGGTAAAACCTGTGACTAACCACTTTGAAACCATTCTGATACAAATAAAGTTCATGTCCTCAAACATGAACTTCATTTTATTGGCTCTAGAGTTTTCCTTTCCATTCTGTGTCCACCCAAGCTTTATAGCTTTATGACTTTATGACTTTGTTGGTTGTCCTTCATTGTGGTCTTTGATGAGCTTGTTGTGTGTTTGTGCATTTCACTGCATCTTAAGCTGTAGAGCTACTCTCCTCCACCCCACTGCTTGCTGGACAATCCCTCATGTCCGACTGTGTGTATGTCATTGGGAGGAAGGGAGGGGCTCAGGCAGGGCCCCAGGAGGGGGTGACTGGACGCTTCATCACCCGATGGCCAACCTCTCACAATGATGCATGAAGCACGGCAGGACGTGGTGCATGGGCCTCTGAGGCCAGTGCCACAGATACACACACACACACGCACGCACGCGCACACACACACACACACACACACACACACACAGAGTCCTAAGATATAATGGGAACTTCATCCAGTGTCACATCTCCTAGTACTGCAGGTTAGACTGTGGGTAGGAGTGCCGCTTAACAGTACAGGTAAAGAGACGCTGAACACATAAAGTGTTTGAAATGATAATCAACAGCTGATGAATATGAAAAAAAAAAGAAAAAAAAAGATTATTTGTTATATCTGCTTTGCATCATATATGGAGCTTTTCTTTTTTTTTTTTTCTTTTTTTCTTTTATTTTATTTTTTTTGGCAAATTGCCATTTTACCGAGAGAAGAGAGCACATTAGTCCAGTTTTAGCTGCACTGGCTTCCTGTTACATTTAGAGTTCATTTTAATGTCTTCATACTTGTATACACTTCTTATGTAATGCATTGACTTTATTGTAATTCCTTTTTCTATTTTATTAAAGTGGATTTTATTCTCCATCTTATTTTTTGTCTTTCATCTTTTTGTTTTAGCTATTTTATCCGAATGACTTGGTGCATGTCATTTTGTTATCTTTAGGTGGCATCTTTTGTATGAAAAGTTGTTATTATGAAGTTATTTACCTCTGCTATTAAGTAGACACATTATGACTTCTCCAATGATGCCTGACAAAGAGCACTGACACACTTATCTAATCATCTACTCATCTCAGTGTTTACACCCTTGATTGACATAAGGGTAAGTAGATAATAGCAAATAATAATAGTCAGTCTGAGCAGTGACACCCACCACAGTTGAAGAGATAAAGAAGAACATGCTAAATCAAGACACTCCATCACCAGAAAATGAAAGAAAAGACTGGACACACTGTTTGAGATTATTTTTCTGCCATTTTTGTTTTCATTAATCAGTTAGTTTGTTAGACAAGCAATGAAAGTAAAAAAAAAAAACATGCTTTTGATACACTGTACTACATTGTGACCTTGAACTGATACAGTGCATAGTACTAACCCTGGAGTGTATATGCTCAGGTGTAGATATCATAGCATTAAAAACTGACATGATAAAGGATATTATCAAGGGCTCTAGAACACTTAGAAAATCACTGTCAGTAAACACATTTTGCTAGTAAATGATTGCATTCTGTTTGTCACATCCGTCAACTCCTCCTTACCTGCTTCCACTCTCCCTCTCATCCGCTCACCTGCTCAGCCAGCATTCTTCACCAGCCAGCCACACCCACCTGCTTAATCCCCTGACACACACCTAGGACTCATCAATGATCAAGACAATACTTAAGCGGCTCTCAGTCACTCACTCATTGCCAGATCGTTCTTCACCTTCATGCAAGACTCTCCAGCAATTACCCTCGGACAGAATTCCCCTGTATCGACCCAGCCTGCCTTTGACCTCGACTGCTCTCCTGCCCCCTGGTAACAACCTCAGTTTTGTGACTCTAACTGCAACTTTTGCCTTGCCTGAATCTTGTTTGGCATACCAAACTACTCCTGAAGCCATTGTTCACACCAAATGGAGCATCGTCAGCTCCGATCAAGAGGCTCACATAATTCCGGGTTGAGGGGTGGCCTTGCTATTGGATCCTGGTAATACCCTTTACAGTAAAATCTGGTTAGTTATGGATCCAGCGTGGTCAACTTCCCCTCCTAATGGCTTCAAAAGAATTGAAGAGGCTCTCCAGCAACATGAAGCCATGATGGTGGCTACTGCAGTGACAGTCAGGCAGGCCATAGCCACCCAAGAACAGTGACCAGTGGCGCTAGCGGCTCAGATTACATCCGGATTACATTTGTTGTTGCATATCTTTTTCACGTCCTTCCCAAAAGCAAGGTGAATTAAATGAGCTTTCCAGGGGTGTATGACATGCTTCTGCTTGTCAGTAAGCAGTTTGTTTGCAAATGATTGTATTCTGTTTTTTCTTATGGCTAAAACAGCATACAGCACAAGTTTAACTTATGAAGTCTCTGGTTTCCTCAGCCTTCAGTCATCATCAGGATGTTCTTCAAACTGGCAGTATTACCAATTTATATATTTCAGTGAAAATTCATATTGATCAAAATGGAAAAACATATCATGATTTTTTTTTTTTTTTTTTTTTTTTTTGGGGGGGGGGGGGGTGTCAAATTTCCCAGCCAGAGGTCAAAAGGATGCAAAAATTTTGAAATAGATATTCCTGAGCTGGATATTGAATTCCAAGGAAGGGCGGTGATGGTGATCCCTTTGATTTCCTTTAATTTGAATGAAGACCACAAAGAAGTATAACCAAACACACTTCTCAGTCTCTCTCTAAGTCTAGGGCACAAAGAGGGACCAGTGTGTGGTTTAAGTGTGTAAACTAAAGCCAAATTAATACCTGGGTTTTGTTTTCGGAGCAGTATCATAACACTTGTGTAGGCAGCAACATGTGTGACTTCCATACATCAGGAAAAAGTTCCAGTTACACTGGTCCACAGTGGCAGAGAGCATGCAGTAGCTTTCTGTAGCTTGGCTTGGAGGCCTCCAACTATTTTGTAATGGCATTCATGGTGAGTGCTCCATCTGCCCACCATTCACTGTGCCTCTTCAAATAAACACTGTAAATGAGGAATTCCGCTTCCCACCACTTTTGTTGATTTGCCAAACTGTAAAAAGAAGAAGGAAAAAAAACTTCTTTGGCTCACATAGTACTGTTTATATGAGCTTTGCAGATGCTTAGAGCTAATTATATCATATATTAATTGTGTGTGTGTGTGTGTGTGTGTGTGTGTGTGTGTGTGTGTGTGTGTGAATTTGTGCGCTGTGGTGTTGCACATGTAGCAGGAATGTTACAAGCCAAAGGGAAGTGGTTTAATCCATTTGAAATCCAGAGGCCAGCCATGGTGAAAGCTTTATTAGTCTATTTACCTTTAGTAAAGTTTATAACCAACACTGCCACGAATTTATATCCTCTAAATGTTGATGTTATTCATAACAAAAGCAATACTAGCTACCATATTTGTCGAAAGAGAAATACTCTTTCACACAATTTTACTTCTCCATGCAAAGAGCTTCTTGATGAAAACAGAAAGAAAAGCATGAGTCCTGGAAAAAATATTAATTTTCCTCCACAAAAACATCAGAGTATCACATTGCTGGGAGGTGTGAGGGAGACAGAGTGGCAAGAAAGAAATTTATTTGGCCAAGTGGTCAACAGACGGAGTGCTGAAGGCCTTGATGTTCTCCCCACATGGTGTTAAACACTGTCTCTGGACCGCCAGACGCCTGGTCACTTCAACTGCCTCCAACTGAAGAAATGCACAAATTAATAAAAAATTTCTGCCACTTTGAGAAATTTGGGCTATTGTCCTGCTTTGTTTCACTTACTTCACTTCGAATAGGTAAATAGGAATAGCAAAATGGTGTATGTAATTGTTGCTGATTGCAGCTCCATGCAAGCTTCATTTCACATAGCATAGAAAAGCATGTACTTTGTCTGCACAATGAGGTCTGGTATTGAAAGTTACTGTCATTGAATGCAGGTTTGTCTAATTGTATGATACACAGACAGACCAAAATGGCAAGCTGATGGGGATTTTACAACAATTCCAAGGACGTCACATTTTTCATCGGCATCCTGCCGTGGTTTTCAAAGTTTTGTGTCCAAGGTACACCAAAGAGCAAGCCCAAATCCCAAGTAACACCTGTATTCAAATCCATGAAAAACAGGCTCTATAAAAAGTGTTGCCACTCCATTCTCTCCCCAGAGTTTGAAAGAAGTCAGATGGCTGCAGCAGCTTTTCTTATCATGCCCTTTGTCTCTGGTATGACCTCCCGGCTAACATCACACAGTCTGACTTTGTTGTGGCCTTTAAATCTATACTTATAGCTAAGTTTTGCTGTAACTTCCAGTTACTTAATTATTCTTATTACTTCGGGCCTTGTACCTGTTACCAGTATCCTTCCAGCAGTTCCATCTCATTCTTAATGAATCTGTTAAACGTAGTACCTAGTACTATGTAGTAGTTTCTAAGCCTTGAAGTCCATCTTTGTTCTGCCAACAAGAATACCTGGATTGCATTGCCACTGTTTTGTGGTTATTCCCTAAGCACAAGTAACCAAGCTGTCTCTCTTTCTCTCTCTCTCTCTCTCTCTCTCTCTCTCTCTCTCTCTCTCTCTCCCCCTCTTTCTTCCCCCTCTCTCTCTATAGTTTCTCCTCATTATTCTGTCTTTTCACTCAGGCTTCCTCTTCATGCTGGACCATTGGCCTCTCTCTCTCCTGGCCTGTCAGGGCCTCATTCCAGATGCTTTGGATCTGGAACTTGGTCCTCAAGGAGATTAAGCCTGCCTCCATCCCTTGTGTGCATGCTATCCTTGTCTCTCTCTCCTTCTTTTTGTTTCCTTTCGCCTATCTTTGTGAATGGTGTAATTGAGCTTTGCCTCTTGTGTTTATTCAGTCTGTCCTCTCTCTAGGGATCCATGGTGGAGATGAGGCTACAGGACTCAGGTCTGTTTGGTGGTAACTGCAAGATGCCTGATGTCCATATTCTTTATATATGTCTATAATCTATCTATAGTTTTGTCGTACTCATTGTCCATACTGAAATTTTACTATGCTGGTCTTTTGTGTACACACTACATGTACTGCATGCCTATCCATCCTAGAAGAGGGACCCCTCCTCTGTTGCCCTTTCTGAGACTTCTATTTTTTTCTCTGTTTCCCTGCTATTGCCAGTACTTTGTGGAGCGGGATCAAATATGGATTAATCCACCACTGAAAACAGTCCCCAACAATAGTACAATTTACTCATGTTTGAGTGATGTTTGCCAAACAAAGTCCTGTCATTTTAGAAAAATTCTTTCTTCTTTATTGTGACTAGTTGTTAGAGATTTATGTCAGAAGGGGAAATCAGAAAGTAAAGAGAAACTGACTAACATGTTGTTGGTTTTAGTCTTTTCATGGGACATGCTGACAGTCTTATCCTTTAAAACTGACTTCTTAACTTAATGAATCCCTAAATGGACAAATAAACCAACCAAAACCTCACTGTTTTCCTTCCCATTGCCCACATTCTTGTAAGGCAGGAACTTGTCTTGAGCCAGCGAAATGAAACTGGAAAAGAAAAGAAGTAAGAGGTGGCAGGCAGGTGGAAAAGAAAGGCTGTGATGTAGTTTGTGTATGCTGGTCGGACGCCGCTACCAAAGTGTGTACACACACATTAGCATAAAACAGCTTTGCATATGATCTGAGCACTTTCCAAGACGCTCAAGACGACAGAGAGAGAGAGGGAGGGAGTTGAGAGGGAAGAAAATAAAGCTCTTGCTATTTTGCAAGCCTGAGACGATCACATGCTGTCAACAGCACCTCGCATAACAACCACCCACCACCACCCGCTACCCCCCTGCACCTACCCACCCTCCCTGCCCTGGATCGACTTATAATCCTCCTCAACGCACACTTATACTAACACAGAGCAGATATTTCAGGAGCTCTCATCTCTCTGGACTTGGGAAATCTGCAGGTGTTTTTTTTTTTTTTTTTTGTTACCCTGTTTTGGTCCAGGCAGGGAACAGCATCCAATGAGCAAAATTCTTCCAACTTTGTATCACCAGTTTGTGTTTGTCACTTTCCTGTTTCGACATGACATTCCCCTGTACACAAAGCCAGCTCCACAAGGAAATGGTTTTCCCAGTTTGGTGTGAAAGAATTTGATTGACCTGCACCGAGTCCTGATCTCAACCCATTAACACCTTTGGGATGAACTGGAATACTGACTGAAAGCCAGGCTTAATCATTCATAATCAGTGTTGGACCTCACTAATCCTCTAATGTAATCAGGTTTCAAAATGTTGCATGTGCAAAGCCTTCCAAACACTATAAAACACCAATATTCTGCAATCACAGCAAAATACTTGGTGTTAATTCATGTCCAACAGAGTTAGAATATTACATATGTCCACACCAGTCACTGTTAAATTACCTCCCTCTAGTTGCTTTTGCTTCCTGGGAGACACATGAAATGCCAGATGATATATCAGAGAGAGAGGAAGGAAGTTGGCAAATCATTATTATTATTGTCATTTGTCCCAGTAAAGCACAAACATATGGATGAACCAAACAGCCCAAAAAGGTTATGACACAAAAAGACAAACAAGGGTAAATATTGGTAAGGCATTCCAAGTGGGGAGAGCTTTATGGCAGGCCAGCACTACAGAGAGACACTGATCACACGTATTTTCCTTGAAAGGTCAAAAAGCATCTATTTGGTTTGCTGCTTTTTCATTAGATTGAAATGACATAACACTATAGTGACATAATGTAATGGGAATAAAACTTCAAAACATAAGCTTGTCTGTGAGCTCAAGATTTCTGCTTGACTCCCATCAGAAAGATTTTCAACTGTAGTTGTAGTTGTAAAGACAACAACTTCCATAATCCCATACTACTTCACTTTCTGATTAAACTCCATCTTTTGTTTCCATTCCCGTAAAGTCAGTCCAAAATTCCTATCCAAGGCATACCAAAATTCAATTGAAAGCTGTACTTGAACCATTTGGGATACATCCATGGTTTTGGTCCTCCTGAAAAACTCTTAAGTTTATCTCCCCATGTGCACTGAATTCTTTGATTTGACTGCAAATTATCAACTGAAACAGCATATCCTCATTTTTTTATTTGAGTGGCTGTATGAAGCATGATTCATGTGCACAATTGGTTGCAGTTGGCTCAGTCTTTACACAAAAGAAGAGAATGAGGAACTTCCTTTCAACACAGATTGTTGTTGGCTATTGTCACCTGGAGAGATGAAATGGAAGGTCTAAATTGGTCCAGCGAGGTGTTAATCGAAAGGTCACAGTCCAGCGGCCATCTTGAGACCAAATTGTCACTTTTGTGTATATGCTTACTGGAGTTAGAATGGAGAAAACTTGGAATATTTGTACACCTGCCGGCTAACATCCTTCTGGGATTATTGTAGTGTTTTGGACTAAATGTTTTACTTAATTGGATAGTCTAGACCTTTGCCATTGTAACAAGACCATTTTTGTTCAAGTGATATTGATTGTTGAATTACTACGAGAATTCTTTCTTAATTGTTTCTTTGTTTTTGCTTTGACAAGAATCTTAGCTTTCCAATGACGTATGGCATGAGAATAAACATAGCAGTTGTGTACATAGACAAGCAGAGTGCTGAACTCTGGACGGTGAGTAAACGGTGAGCGATGTGGATAGTGGTTCTAATGCTCCATATTTTAAATGGCTTTAATACTCCATATTCTGTATTTTAATGGTGATGTATCCCAGTGATAACTATGGTAAGCTTGAATGTGCAGTAAGTGGCTGCTAACATGCAAGGCCTGACAGGTGAGACACCTAAATAGGACAGGTTGAACACAAAGTGGGATTTAAAGAGTTCATGGAGTGCAGCTATGGAGCTGGTTTGCTGGCAGAGGATAAGCTGTTTGTTCACAAAAATGTGGTAAATGTCAGCCCTGTTCTCTGTTCTGCCTACAGCAAGGAGGTCATCACTGCTGCAGCAGTACTGCAAAGCACAAAAAAGACAGTAATGAGACCATTTTTATAGAAGTGGGGTGAAAACTTTTAAGGAAAGCATGCCATGGTTGCTTTCTAAAGGAAAAAATATGCAAACAACTATTACTACCTAACAGTTTCTGTTGTAATAAGTAATGTGTAATGATGATGATTATATTGCAGATCATTAAAAATCTGGTTTGTCCTCACTAACCCAGTCTAACAGGAAATAAAGGAGACACACAAAGTAAGCAAAGAACATCTAAGGCAATGAGCACCCATGAACTTCAGAGTTACAGATATATTGTATTACAAGTATCCTTACTGGTTTCAGTGTCATCATCTGGGAACTTTTCAGCTGCTTTCACAATGGGTCAAACCTCAGCTAATGAACTCAAGTATTTGGCCTCTTCAGTGACCTCAGGCTAGAATGGTGTGAAGAAGAAACAGGAAGCACAAGGTCTTAATTCACCTTAACATTAACATACACAAAATAACACAAACTGTGATCAGTGACAGAGCACAGAGTGTTATTAAGGCTTGTTTCAAAATCATACCAACTTTAAATGTTAGTATATGTAATGTTAGTAACTCACAAATCCTTTCACATCCAAAATCTGAGAAAGTCTGTGAGGACATCATTGGCTCTCTTTGGGTTGTGCACCAGGGCTTAGTCATGTTGGATTGTCACTCGTGTGAAAAAAGAATGATATAGCCTCCCAACAGCCATATCCCTCAAGCTGCTTTGTCACTGTAGGCCTTCACTTGCACTCTGGGCTTGATGCTGAGGGTGCACTGACCACTGATGTCTGCTCCTTGAGCTGGCCTTTAACTGGGCTTTCCTCCCCTGCTTCCAGTATTTTTATAAAGCTAATCATAATATAAGAGACTGGATCTCATCACAGTCTTCACAAGAGGGTGAACAAGCACATTTCCCAGAATGTTGTACTGTTCCTTTCAAGAGGATGCAAGGTGCTCAAGTAAAGTTTTCCATCAGTGGCTCTGTCAGTCATTAGAGCCTGCTGTCATCAGACAACTGAGCCAATACAGCAAATAATGTGTTATAGAAACAAATTTCCCCTTGACAATGATTCAAGATTACATTTCCACAATGAACAAACATACAATACTGGCAGCTACTCACCGTCAGTGATGAAATCAGAGGATGGGAATCCAGACTGAAGTCTGATGTATTCGTTACAGTCGTCATGCTTCGTCTTCACCAATATGGCTCTTCAAATGATGGACAAAGTTAGACGTTGTCGCGTGGCTGTCCGAAATCTTTGTTGAGCAGGGCTTGCATTTGGCAGTTCGCCATTTCCCTTCATAAGTGTAGTTACGAAAGCCAAAAACAATCACTCTTGGCACTCATCCCACTCTCACCGACATGATGATGACCGTCTGATATGAGAGGGCGTGTTTCTCCAAAATGTAATGTTGGCAGTAGAGAGGGCATGACTGATTGACAGGGTCGTCATCCAATTATCAACACCATTCCCAGCGTGCACTCACATGCCGTGTAATATTACAGGCTAGAGATATTTATTTTATATATATATATATATACATACATATATATATATATATATATATATATATATATAT
>JBBMOE010000044.1:4794932-4810798 GCA_037975065.1 Chaetodon trifasciatus
TATATATATATATATACACACACACACACACACACACACACACACACACACACACACATATATATATATATACATATATTATATATTAAATTGAAAACATGAGATGAACAACAATCAAGTCATTCAAGTCATCGTGTCTCAAGTCGAGTCAAGTCCCGAGTCTTATACTTTCAAGTCCAAGTCGAGTCTCAGGTTTTTTATTTTTTGTCAAGACAAGTCACAAGTCATCAAAATAGCGACTCGAGTCAACTCAAGTCCAAGTCGCAATGACTCGAGTCCCTATCTCTGCACCACATCAACAGTTGATCCTGCTCAGTCATGCTTTTGAAGTGTTGTCGATCGAGCATCTGTTATCCCGACATTCCACCAGTTTTGCTGTTTTGTTCCATTCTCCACAAGGTTTCAAACCTCACCAGGAGCGTTTCAGAAGCAGAGTGTTTTGCCTGCATGATTCTGTTGACTCAGATTTTGCTGTTGACTCAGATTTTGCTGATTTGATCATTTCTGAAGATCTGCAGTCACAACTGTACACATTCTTAATACAAGTTTCTCAATTTCACTGAACAAAAAAAAAAAAAAAACTTAACTGCCAGTGTTACTCATTGAAGCACATACTTGTCTTTCCAATGCTACAACAATCACCACCTCTGGTGTAGTTAGATGTGAAAATACTCTGGCTTCAGACATTGCTTTTTTCCACTGATGATGACCAGTCTTCTTCTTACTGCTCTCCTGGTTCATCTATTTATAATTGTGAAGGTGTTAGGTATAATAGCTCAAAACAGATCGTGATATAACTGATAACTGAAACCCTTTGGTTAAACTGACAGTAATTATGGGCTTATAACAACATCATAACCAACAAACGACAGGTGAAAATTGATGAAGTGCAGCAACAAATGTCCACTCAAAGTAATGTTGGGGGTTATAACTTTTATAGCTCATTGACCTTCACAGGGAGTTACAACCACAAATTAGCATCAGAGCAGCCAGTCTGTCCAGCAGCCCTGCACTACTGGCTAAGAGGACAAAACATGTGCACACATACACAGCCCCATTCAAGTAGCTATAATACCCTGTTACTAGTAAACACTGCCTGTAAGAACTGGGTGTTACAGTAACCCAAACGTGTCACAAATGACCTCAAATGTCTGCTTTATCTGGCATGAAATCAAGTTAGCTTTCTATTCCAAATGTCCACTGTGGGCCCGTTTTCTGTTGAGTGACTGCCGCAGCTTGTGGTTCATCTGCCTGCCAGCAGCTGTATGACTGGCCAAGTCATACAGCTACAGCCAAGTCATGCAACAGGTGTTAAACATCCTCTTACAGATGAGGACAACTGAGCAGGCGGTGTGGTCACATTATTTATCATTAACAAATATAAGGCTTATCATCATTTTCATGTACAGTCTTTATGGTACTTTTTATGAATGTTGGAATAAAGTGATGAACATTTAATGTTTGTTTCTTTTCACTGGCCTTCAGGTGTGTTACAAAGTGGTTATGCAGATCTGTTATGGCTGATTAAAATGAAGAAAGCTGGAATGCATCTCAGGCCATCCCATATGGATACTACAACAAGGCCATATAGTGCCTAACATTTCAAGATTTTGAAATGCAACTTGCTTGTAAAGAGGTACCAAAAGCTCAAAAGATCAACAATGCTGAACAGTGCTGGATTTTTTTTATTTTTATTTATTTTTTTTACCTTGTCTGTTTATGCTCCGTCTCCATGCTTCATTTGAATGTCATTAGTAGAGCTGGTTGGTATAGGGAGTCCAAGCCTACTTGCTACTTCATGCAGCAAACACACTATTGAATTACAAAAACATGTTTGACAAGCACTATTTTGTGCTAACAAAGTTAAGTGCTGTTGACAGAACAGCTAATAATCACTGTACAGTGTGACTATGAGTGAGAATGCCCTGGTGTGTGTGTCATGATGACAGCTTGAGAAGCGCCTGTTGTGGAGTTGTGAGCCCTCAGCATTGTCTGTCAGATGACAGGAGGGATTATGAGTTTGGTTCACAATATGAAAACATATTACATACACCTGTCT
Organism: Chaetodon trifasciatus; assembly: GCA_037975065.1. Lineage (NCBI taxonomy): Eukaryota > Metazoa > Chordata > Actinopteri > Chaetodontiformes > Chaetodontidae > Chaetodon > Chaetodon trifasciatus. Next base: position 4,796,992 of record JBBMOE010000044.1, read on the forward strand.
ATAACATTTGAGCCTCAAACAGTGCTTAACTGAAAAGTTCAAAGTGGTGAATTAAATATGTACATGACTAGTTTTAAGAGAGAAAGAGACATTGATTATATCATATATTTATTTGATTTATATTTGAAAATCATTGAAAAGTCCTTGAAAATGAGTAATTAGTGCTGAAAAAGTCCTTTAATTTAATTTTGTAATGTCAGTATCAACCCTGTCAGTGTAAGTATACAATTTGAAGGCTGAAGTTCAATCTGTTCCCCCTGCAGGCAGAGGGGCTAAGCTGAAACCGCAGTTGCTTCTTAGTGGACAAAGCTTCGTAACGTGCTGCCTGGAGAGGCCCAGTTCAAGCACATTCTAGACCTTACATCTTCCAAGACGGAACCCACATTTTCTACCACAGGTGGAAATGATAGCACAGAATTAAGTACAGACATGTGTTTGCGTGGCCAGGGACATTTTTGAACCAGTCATACTCAGTTTGTTTTTGGCTCATTCTGTGTCCTTCTGACTCACTGTATTCTTTCTTTTGGTCTTTAGTTCCATAAATAGGTTAGTCAGCTAATTTTTGTTGTCATTAGTCACGTAGACTCAAAATGACGGGAAAATAGCATCCATGTTGAAAAATGCCCTTCAAAGATTTGAGCCCTGTCATTATAAAAGTCTTTTAAAAGTCTTTTCATACATCTCTAACATCTCTAACTGTTTGTTATGTGTGGGAGTAGTTAGTGAAAGCAAACAGAAAATCTATCACACCAGCACACCTTCCATTCCTTATATTATACATTTTAATGGAATTTCTAACTTCAATACAGTACCTTGAAAAATATTGTTATTCTATAGTTTTTGATACCACAGAGATTAACTGACACAATATTGATGGAGTTTAACAACATTAATATGATGCATTTCTATAGATTAAATTCTAAAACAGTATGAAATGCATCATAGAAATAGCCTTCAACATCCACAGCAGTAAAATGCAACACACATGAATGCAGCAGTAATGTTCATCTAAAAACATTAGATGGTGGAACCATTTTACTGCAAAATGACTGTTTCTACTTCTGATGCTTTTAATCACATTTTTTCTGATAATACTTAGATATTTTTACTCAAGCATTTGAATGCAGGACATTTACTCTTTGCTGTGTGGTGTTATTATTTTACTTAAGTAAAGGATCTGAATACTTCTTCCACTGGCGTTAAGCACCAACAGCATCTAAGTTTATTTACTTCTGACCATAGTCCAAGTAGTCTCCTATCAACTGAAGGTCTGCAGTCTGAGATGCATCAGGCCTGCTAGCTCTGTGCGTTGTTAGCTTAGCTTTGACAATTCCTATTGGCTGTTGAGCCAACAACAAGACAGCACACTTATCAATAACAGTTTACTGGACCATCTTGTTTAATGCTGCAGTGATGTTAAAATGGGAGCTGTCACCAACCTTTCAAAATTCTTTATAGAGGTCGGTGTGTCTGTCCTTCAGGTGCTTTGTTAAATTTGTTGTGTGAGCACCTTTCGATAGCACTGCTCTGTACCATGGCTTGTGTATGAGCTTGCAGTTATCAGTTGCCTTTTCTTATTTACTTGGCTCAAATGCAAAATCTTTCCAAACAGCGCTCCTGCCATTTTCTCTGTCAACCAAAACTGGCAACAGAGGCCCTGCACTTGTCATTTCTAAGAATTACAAGAATTACAAGAATTACAAGACAGCACTGTGAGTGAGGGGAGGAACAGCTATGTGGACACTGCAGCGGTGTGTGTGTGTGTGCGTCTGTGTGTGTGCGTCTGTGTGTGTGCATATGTGTCAAGTCGCTGTCAGAAAGAAGAAAGTGAGAGAGGGTAGCTGATTTGAGCATTTTAGCATTGGTACAGTGGCATCATTGACACTATTAGAACAGTTTCTGATATTCAGCAATTACATCTAATGGAAAATCTATATTTTTGATTTCGCTAATCCACTTTGCCCTTATGTTTGAGGTTTGTGTGTATGCAGATGAAAAGGTTCTGAAAAAGTCCTGTATGCAATAATGTCCTTCAAATGACCATAATCTTTTTTTATTTCAGGTGCAAATTGAGGGATTTTCCTCCTATGTTTAAGAGTAAAAGTTCTATTAATTTATTATAGTTAATGTATTTATCATTTCCTATAACTGTTCAATTAAAAAAAAAAAAAAACTTTTAAATGTCATGAAGTCTCCTTTGCATTCTTTCACTTTCTCTGAAAAACTGGGGCTTGTTTAAGGCATAAATTAAGTGGTAGATTTCATGATATCTAGTCGATTTTAAGTCTTTTTACCTCTTCAAAAAGATGCAGTCAATTGTTCTTTTTTGTGTTGTCTGTCTTTAGTAAGTAGACCAGTGTGGAAGTTCCTCCTGATATCACTGGTGACATGATTCTGTTACTTCTGTACTGACTGTCACTCCTCACAGACACATGCACTGACACAAGCACTGCCTTGCTGTGTGTGTGTGTGTGTGTGTGTGTGTGTGTGTGTGTGTGTGTGTGTGTGTGTGTGTGTGTGTGTGTTTTGAGACTCAGCCACTCTTAGCTCATTAATGTGAACACGCTACTAAGCACAGGCTCTGCAGAGCTGCACCACTGACTCCCACAATCTACTGGGAGACACACCGACATGTCTGCCTGTTTCATAGCTCTTTATCCTCCACTGTCTCTCTTTCTCTTTGTCTGTGTCTCACACCCATGGTTTCCCCCTCAGGCTTTACTTTCCCTCAGGCTTTACCTCCTCCATCATCACTTTTGCCCCATTCCCTTTCTTCCCCTCTTATGTTCTTGCCCTCTTTGTATGCTTTCCTCCCTTTCTCCATCTTCTTTTTTATGGTCCAACATCTGCCAACACTTTCTGAACTCTTTGCGAGTGGTCCTTCAGAAGTTTACACTACAACACTAAATAATAACCGCCATATGCCATTAACTCTTTACAACCACATAACTTTCATCTAAAGTGATTTAAGGGTAACTGGTCTGTGATTGAAATAATTTAATTGTAGGTTTTATAGCTCATGAGTGTAATATGTTGTATTAATGATTTGTCATTTCTTGTCATGTCCAGAGGACAAATGGAAAGACTGGATGCTGGTGTTGCAGTTGTTACCCTCAGTAGATATGCAAATATTAAAATAATGGAAAAGGGTCCACTTGCACGTTCTGTCTCCAGACCAGCCCTAAGACAGTCTTTCTGTGCTGTTGTTGGGTTGGGTGTTGGGTAGCAGGCACAGTAGCTATTCCATGTTCAGCTTAGAGAAAAGTTTACCTAATGTTAGCTAGCAAGCTAATGGATACTTGAGCATGAAAGTTAATTCATGACTCTGGAAACAGTAGGTTGTGAAAGGCTCTGATATCTGCCCAAAAGCAGACAGCAGTTAGTGACGAGTTGGTGAACATAGTGCAGCATTTAGCATTTTGAGCACTTAGCAGAGCCAGATGTTGTGGAGATCTGCAGTCTCCCCTCCTTTTTCCCCTCTGTGTTCCGGTGTTTCCCCTGCCTGGTGTCTCATCTTTGTCTCTCCTCTGTCCGTCTACTCTGTGTCTGTGGCTGGCAAGTTGCGACCGGCCACCTGAACTTACCTGCACGCAATCATCAATTAAGACCCACCTGCTCATTCTGGAGATAAGATTACAACCAGTATTCTTCGCATCATCTGCCTGCCGTGGTAACGACCTACCTGACATTCATATGAAGTACCCAGTCAGTTTTTGCCTAGTCTACTTTCTGTATACCTAATCAGTGGTGTTCTCCCTATTGTGCTCAGGTGCAGACCTCACACCTGTTTTGTTTGCGTCCTGCCAGACAGAAGAATTTGGCTTAGTCAGTTGCTGGATCCATTTACCCTTCAGCTCAGTATAAGGACTTGGCTTTGCTGAATTCAGTTATTACCTTTCATTCATTAAAATACTTGAACTGTTTTTCCACCTCCTGCCTCATTTGTCCGAGCCTAGCACTTTGGGTCCTGTAAAAACTTAACAGATGCTATCCTCAGGAGTTGGTGGAGACCAAGAGCAGAGCCGAAAGGAGAGGGAATGTTGGACTTATGTTTTTAGTCTGAAGGACAACAATCCCAAATGGAATTATTCAATCAATTGTTTTCCACCTACTGTGACCTCAGACAAAAACCAAAACAGACCAAAACAGACAAAAACCCTGCTATATGCATACTTTCATAGAGCATATTCATGTATGTGTGTATGTTGTGATTTTTGCTGTCAAATGGGACAGTTTTTACCTTGACACACAATGTCACTTTGTGACAAATGTTTGGTGTGAAGTAATGTTAACACACTTACAGTATCACATACTCTACAACAAACTGGCTTGAGAAATGATGCCTGTTATATTCATATAATAATTAACTCAGATAATTTGCTTGTGTGTCAAGTAAATGGTGGAGTTTGGCAGGAGCCTAATGAGACCCAAACCCAGGCCTTCACTCAACTGAACATAACCAGCACCCAGCCTATATATTTAAGCTACAGTAAATTGGTTTTGTTTTCATCCTTTATTGACCACCTAAAGTAGAGTTCTGCAACCCAACCTACAGAACTCTACATTGGAGGCATGGTCCACCAGCCAAAGCTCGCTGAGCTAGGTTAATGTATTTATTTATTTATTTATTTATTTATTTTAACACATACAGCTCTTGTTGATGATATCAGAAGAGGCAAACACTTTGACTTGGATCCATTTTGTTGGTGCAGGTTAATCCCTGGTTCTTAATACTCACATAATATGTAGGTCTACAGCTGCATGTCTGTGTTAAACCACACAGTTCCACCAGAACTCATCATTCTGAGCTGTTGTGTTTCAGCTGATTTCAAGTGGAAGCTGCAATGTTAACACTGGAGATTCAACATGGTGGTGGCACAGGAAAGGTTCTGCAAGACAGGGTATGAAAAGGTATGCAATGATTTATATTTGATAAGGCATCTTTACAATTTAGAAAGAGGGGTTCAGGTTGCCACCAGTACCTAGCAGATGTTATTGCACTGGTCACACTAATCTAATGGATATTTACTCATTTTGTCTTTCACGTGTTTGTCTGTTCATCACATTTCCCTCTCTTTTTCCCTCTCCTCCTGGGTTATTGTTCAGTGTTTGTTTGAGTGTCCCCTCCCAGCCACGTTGCTCTTATTCCCCATTGCACTCTAATCAGGTATTTTTGTCACAAAGTACAAATGTGTGTGTGCGTGTTGAGCCAGGTTGACTGACAGACGGCCTCTGTAATAGCAGGTGCTGCCGTGGCGATGTGGAACAGCTTGTCTTCCCTTACCCAACTTTAGCTTTGCTCTCTGGAGGCCAACATTAAGACAGCAGCCACACACACACACGCACGCACGCACGCACACACACACACACACACACACACACACAGAGTGCCAGAGTGGATGCATACATGCACATGTTAACACACACACACACACACACATACACACACACACACGCACACACGCGCGCACACACACACACATTGTGTTTCTAACATTTGTGGGGACATTACATAGACTTACATTCATTTCCTGGAGCCTTACCCTAACCCTAACCCTAACCATAACCATAACCACTATTTACCTATTCTTAACCCTATACCTAACCTTACCTAACCTTACCTGTAACCCTATCCTCAGTCTGCACCCTAAAATTTAATGATTTACATTAAGGGGACCCGCATTTTGTCCCCATAAGGCAGGTGAGTCCCCACAATGTGACTGTGTAAACAGATTTTTGTCCCCACAACGTGATAAATATCTGGTCACACATACACACACACACACACACACACACACACACACACACACACACACATTATCCCTGTCATCATTACACACAGTTAGACCCCTCCTGCTCTGTCTAAGAAATGTTCCATAATGGCCTCTCTTCTCCTTTACTTCTCTTTTAATTCTCTCTGTTTTATGTCTTTTCTGTCTCTTTTTGCTGCATTTAATAAACACATTTCACAAAAGGGGTCTGGGTATTCGATTTACTATAGAAAAGCTCAGGGTTACAGCATAGCACTGGTATAAGGCCGTGACTTGTGTTTGCTGCTGCAGAAGGAATAAACCACCTAAATGTCCCACTGCTAAAACTAGTTACTGGCTAAGTTACAAGTCAGGCTAAGGTGGTCTGAAGAAACCAGTATTCTCCCAACTATAGTTGGGAGCTGGAAAAGGTGATAATAATCAGGAGCTCCCAAACCATGCACATCCAACACATACAATTGCAAATCAGCTACAACACCCAATTAAACCTCATCAAGAAACATTGGTGACAAACCTATTGTAAGCAATGTTTCTTAGTTTTCAAGGAATATTTCTGAAAAGTTCTAAAACAGGACCATTTTGATTTTGGATCTTTTTTGAAAACCTTTGTTTTGCAGATGGACTGATTTACGTTTACGTAAGGATTTTAAGAGATGCAGAGGGAGCAGTGCTTGATAGTTGAAATACTACATTAATACCTGGCACTATTCGAATTGTAGATGTTTGTTACACATGTTTTTCTTTGATAAAAGAACAATACCTATCTATTGCATTTATAACTATATCCTAGATTTGAAAATGTTTTATAGGCTTGTGCCAGTTACTTAGTATTTTAATGCTGTGTCTTACTTATTTTTCTCATAACTTCTGAAATCTAGAGTGCTTTTTTACCATTTATCCTCCCGACTGCATGATGTACCTTTGGTTTCTTTCCAGCAAGTAGCCAACTTTTAACTTCTCTGCACACAACAGCTCTCTTCTCTTGCCATCGAACCAGACGTTGGTCATCGTCCATTATTTAATTGTTTTTGAGTGCATCCCTGTGGAGGTGCACTAAAGGCACCTTTTTTATCTTTTTTTTTGGATCACCTTGAACTGTACCTGCTGTCTGTCCTTCTTTCTGGCTCAGCCTGGCCAGACTGTGTGGAACGGCAGTATCATATTTATGCTAACAGATTCAGCTACTATGTGGTCATGTAGCAATTTGGCAGCACTTTCCATTGCTGGAATATGGCAGGAACTACTTCATTGTGTGACACTGTGATGGTAAACCCCCTTTATATTACATTCACTTCTTAAATACTACAAATAGCCTTTAAATGCTAGTTTTTGTTATGTTATTTTGAAAATGATGACAAAATTTGTGTTAAGTTTACGGTATAGATTAATTTTAAATCCTGTAACAAACATGATTATATTCACTTTACAAGAGGTTAGATGAGAGAGTAACACAGAGGATGAGTGATTGCTCTGTGCTTAATAAAAACTCAGAAGCGTCCTCCCTCACCTCCTGTTTCCTTATATGTAAATCGTTATTCTTCATTATCCACAGAGGAAAACTTTCTATCTTCCTCTTCCATTTTAAAAATGTTGCTATATTTCCTCCAAAATCAACTAAATGTAAACTATGAGGAATGTTAGCAGGGTCACAATCAACTGGTACATGAGCATGAAATATTCAGAATTATATTGTTGGTCAAACCTGTGAATTTCGCTTCATTTTCTTAAGGTTGCACATTCTTCTCCCCACAAACACATATACACACATGCACACAAACACAGCATTCCCTATGTGTTACACACATCAATTAAAAATTCTTGACAAAAGCTCTAAATTGACTCTTTCCCCATTTTATCCAGGGAAGTGGAATTTCCTCTGCAGAGATAAAGCTGTGTCCATTCTAAGAATCAATAATCCGTTTATAAATATGTTATTAATAAAGAGTTAAGCCGCATATATATTTCATGGCAGAGGAAGGGAGCGTCTCCCTGAGGCCACGGGGCTTTACTCCGTATCATTCATTTATAATTAATCTGCACCACTTGGGACTTGGTGAATTAGGAATCCCGCCACAGACTGGAGCCCTGTTCTGTTCCTATCTGTTGCAGCACGTGAACATGGGAGGTCCTTCTCTCGATGCTGGATTTTAAGAAAAAGGAGGAGGAGGGGGAGAGAGATAATCAAAAGAGCAGCAAATGTAGCTGAAGTCAATCTAACCAGTAAAGCAGGAGTCACAATGTCACACACACTCACACACACACACACACACACACACACACATATCTATATCTATATATATATAGATATATATGGATTGGCCTATGAGAGATGGCCAAGAGTCACAATGGTCTCAAATGCACTTTTATATTTTTTTGTACTTCATTGACAAAAAACATGTATTTTGTCTCAATTTGTATGTGTATTTATTACCTTTATTAATTCTTAATATTTACAGAACTGAAGAAATGAAGTTTGTCTTTTCTTATTTTGATAGAAGAACTGATCTTGAGATCTGATTTCTACAGATTATTATTATTACTATTATTATTATTATCATCATCATTATTATTATTACATTAACGCTGTTAATTTGAAAAATTAAGGAAATAATGAGATAAAAAGAGAAAAGAAGCAGTGCAATACTGAGTAAAAGTTAAAAAAAAAAAAAAGAAGCATAAACCTCACATGAAAATCTGCTATCAGTGTGCTTGTACTTCATCCTTTCAGTTGTGGATTACAGTATACTTGCAGAATTGTTTGTCTGCCCTGTTAAACATCCTGTTTTATATTCTTTCATATAGAAAAGGGATCATTTCCGGAACCTGCCGAGTGAAGGTGACACTAAGGCACCGTCCAGGTCCTGATAATAATTTGCCATCCAGTCTTTCTTGCTGTCTTCTACTTTAGTGGTTGAGGAAGTGCAGATAACACCTAAACTTCTCTAAAATAGAAAGCCAGTGGCGTTCACAATAATAGGTAAATCTTTGGGCATGTCATCTCTGCCCTGCATTTGCAGGAGGCCATCTTTTAACCCAGAGTCTATATAATCTACTGGTGGTCCAGTAGCCATGTAAAATTTGAACTTATATGAGACAGACAAGCTAAAGTATGTTCCACAGAGAGGTGAAGTACATGCAGACACACACACGCAGACACACAGATTTGGTCCAGCCCTCTATTGTCCCTGCTTAATCAGGGGTGGACTGACATTGCCGTCACTTTCCCCCAAAAACAAAAGACTTGCTGCAGATGTGAGGGAGCTGTATCAGTGCTGCATCTCCCCGGCAGCACCAGGGCAGCCAGGCAGGCGAGAAGAAAGGCCCGACTGCTGGAGGATGGCTGCAGGCGAGGAGAAAGACACTGCTGACAAATGCATTAATTACTTTATCAACTTCATTTCCCAATTAACCTTACATGCCACCTTCCAGGTAAGCCAGCTGGGGGAAGATGTGCAGGGCTTTGGCGCTGGCGACTCCTCATCAACTGGAGAAAAACTCAGAGTCAGAGAAAAGATGAGATGATGAAAGATGAAGAATCCTGGAGACAATAGTTTCCCCTGCTCTTTAAAAAAGCAAAGGGAAGACAAAAATGACCAGATAACATTGTCATTAGCAAGCATTTAGAGGTTTCCACCAATCCCAGTTGTGATTACCAAACATTATGTCCAATTTAATTAATACGCAGTTTGAAACATGTTTTCATTTACCCATTCATTCGCATTTGCAGCTCATTCTCAATATCGATGTGTCAGCTGTTTGAAGATGGTCTTTTCCTTGTTTCTCCCTCGATTAGCTTGACCAGGGCCTCACTGTTTCATCTCAGGCTGGCTCGGCCACTTCTTTAATCATCTCTGAGTCAGAGAAGCAAGTCAGGCTAAATCAGGAGAGGAAGAGAGAAGCACAGTTGAGGAAAGAGTGGTTATGGCATCAGGGGGTGACCCAGAAGAATTAATGGTACATTATCATTAGTCCAAGAGTGGGAGCTCAGGCTATTCAGTTCACTCTGCTGCAAGACACTAATTTGTCTCCTCTGTCTTGAATATTCAGAATAACATTAGGGCCACTGTTTGGACACACTTATTCATATTTGTAGGAGAAACAAGTCAGAATATGTTTAAAATAACTCAAAATGTACAAGATAAAAGTAATATATCAAAATGAAGTCGTTATATTTTGAGAGTAAAGTCATAATATTTTGTGAACGTTATAAAAATATATTTTTTCAGTGGTAATTTCAACAAAAGGTCATAATATTACAAGAAGCTTGCTCTTAATGTTTTGAGGAAAAAACTATCACATTTCAAAAAATAGTCATATGTTGTACTAAGTCAAAAACGTAAGTCACAATATTTTCGGAATAAAGTTGCAGTAGTTCAAGAATAATATAAAGAATTACAAGGAAAAGAATCAATATATGAGAAGAAAGAATAGATTAGAATATTGCAAGAATAAGTGAAACATTTAAAAAAAAATGCACACAAAAAAAGGTATGTGTTGAAAATAAAGTTGTCATAATTTGAGAAAAAAGGGGATATTGAAAGTAACACTAGATTACAAAGTCAACATTTTAACAATTATTCAACAATTATTCAACAATTACTATGATTTTGACATCAGACAGTGGCCCTAAAACTCTGTTGTGCAAATAGATCTTTTGCAGGGCAGCCAGTTACATACAGTGGACAGAGATACCTGTTGTCTCAGGTATTCTAGGTAATGGTAATCTTTTCATTAGCCAAAATGCATCTCTCTATGTAGCACAACACATTGCAGCAAAACATGAGGAATTTGCACACTACTTTCCTTTTTTCATCTGAGACAGCTGACAGTTCAAACTTGCAATTTTCATCGTACCACCATCCATCATAGCGGTGTCGAAATATAATATCCACAATTGCAAATTAGCACAAGGACAAACTGTCTGACAATTTCTGGCACAATCATTCTTGTCAGTAATGTGAGTGAAATAAGAGCAAAATGCTGCTCTGGATTCATTTAGACCTTGATAAGTTCACATTAAGTGTAGCCTCATTTCAAGCTTTGGTCCACTGCATTGTCGTACATTACATTAGAATCTGTTTTGGTTTTACATTACAATGACTGCCAGGCTGTGAAAATAGAAGATGAAAGTTTAACACAAGCATATGGACCTACCATGAAAGCCCTCCAAGCACACACACACACACACACACACACACACACACACACACACACGTATATGCATCTGCACGTGTACATGTGTCCCCTCATTAAAAACTTTGAATGGAAAATCTGGGATGGAAAGTGTTAATCAGATGTTTAATTACCATCCCCCAACTCTCTGAATTTATTAAAGTAGTTGAGTGTTGGTGTTTTTCATTCTGGAAGGAGGGAGGGAGTGCAGGCCTTTTCACCATTAGTTGAAATGTTAATTATGACCCTGGCAGGAGAACTGAAACACAGAGGCTTGGAGTGGAATGGAAGGACAAATACAAAGCAGATGCGGCCTGAGCTTGTTCTGGGACTAAGGCTGAGACTGGAACTGGAACTGGAGCAGAATGAAACACAAAGGAGAAAGCTAGCAAATCTAAAGCCATTAATGGGATCAGGACTAATCATGAGGATATGGCTGGGATTTAAACTGGGACTGAGATTAAATCTGAGACTTTTGAGAGAGAGACTTCATGTGAAATTAAAACTGGGGCTGGGACTAGAATTCAGACTGCCGCTGATTTTAGAGCTAAATATAAGACAGGCACAATAGCAGGGTCGGAATCTTAGACTGTAGATCAGGTCTCATGACAGGAGAGGGATTAGGTCTGAACCTCGGTCTAAAACCAGAACTGACAATAAAGCTGAAAGTAGAGGTTGAACTGCAAATGATTTGGACTATGACAAGAGCTAGAGACTGGTTTTAGTGCAAAGACTGGAACCCTAGATGGAGCTACTGGTGGGAGAAGGCTGAGGCTGGTATTGGGACTAATGCATGTGGTGACACTCACTACAAATAAAAGCTGGCACTGGGAGCACTGGGCAACTTGGGCTGGGACTGATAAAACTGTAACTGGGCTAAAATGCAGGACTCTGCCCTGAACTGGGATTATGTCTGAAACTGAAATATGGTTCGGCAGAAATTGGAACTGCATTTGTGGTTAAGATTTTGAATGGAATTCGGGCTAGACAGTAAATTGGGGGATATAGGTGGGACTAAAGATGGAACTGGGAATTTGCATTGTGGGCATTGCTAAGTGGCTGTGTTTAGGACCGATGCTTTCACTGGCACCGGGGTTGGGAAAAAAATTAAAACTGAAGACAAAACTGGGATTAAATCTAAAACTGGTTTTGAGGCTGGAACTCAGATTTGTTAAAAAACAGGGACTGGGATTGAGACCCCAGATGCGAAACTTGATTGTGACTAATGATGAGACTAGGGCTCAAACTAAATGTTGCAGTGGGACTGGGGCGACAGGACTGGGATTTACAGCGAGCACTTTGATTAAGCTAAGTGCAGGACTCTGGCTTTGACTGGCATTATGACTCAAACTGCAAAACTAAATCTGGACTGGGCCTGGGACTGGATTTGGCCTCAAGAACTGGACCAAGGTTTGGCTATCCCAATTTGGGGAGGGATTGAAGATAAAGATCCGATTAAAGATAGGACCACCTCAAACTGGCATTGATTCTAAAACTGTGGTTGGGACTGGGCCTGGGATTTGAACTAAAAGACGGACAGGAGCAAAGGCTGTGAGTAGGGGCACATGGGTCTTGGATGAAGTAGATGATGTGATGAGTCATATGAGTCAGAGTAAGTCATGCCCTGTTCCACTACTGCACTGAACAATGCAAAAACAGGAAGGATGGGGCATTTCCCTGGCTATTACAGTCCAGATCAAGTGAATAATCTGACCAATCAAATACAGCAGTACTTTAATCAAACTGCTATGAGCATGTTGAAGTTCTCTGTCATACTTTCATAACTTACTTTCAAACATTCCGTAAACACTGCCTTTTAAAAAAAAAAAAAAGAAGAAAGAAGAAGAAGAAGAAGAAGAAGAAGTGTTCGACATGGCTGTAATCAGATTATTGTAATTCATTACAGCTACAGTTATACTGCCTTTAATAGATTATTTAAAATTCTGGGAGATCTCCTGAACCACGATAAACTGGTTTGTGGTCTCACAAAAACCACAAGTGTTATTCTCTAAAACATTTGCATTGAACCAATCCTTGACACCATCAGATAGGACACTGGATTTACTCTAAATATGTTGTTATGTCATTTGTATGACTATATGTGTATGTGTCCTGCATTTTCTTAGAAGATTTATCATCAGTGAAATTTGTTCTTGTGCAGCTGTATATGAGCAGGTTTCTCTTACAGCTACAGATTAATTGAGGAGAGAGGACGGAGTGAGATGCTTAGTTTCTAGTTTCCCCATTACTGGGACTTGGGAGTATTACAGGAAACTCAATGATACACCAAAACAATGCATAGTCTAATTACTGGCGTATTATTAGACATGGATGTCAAACTCAATGGGGAGGGAAGAGAGTTGGTCTTGGGCCAAGGGAATATTGAGCATCTTATTTGTAAAACAAAATACCCCCCCACCCCCCACCCACATTAGATGACATATGAGCTCAATTCCTGTTCCATGATTCCCTTTAGATTACACAATGTGTGTTTCTGTAAATGTAAATTTGAAAAAAAAAAAAAAGGGACAAAAAAAGACAAACAGTGAGTACTTGTGTTTATCATCCTGTAGGCAGAGGCCGGCAGGTGGAAAATCAGCACCAGTAATTTGTCCTTTCTTCATTTCAACCACGTGAAACCAACTTTTCTTTTCTTCCTTCTTTCTTTTTGTTTTTCTTCATACTCCTTTTCTTTCTCCTCTCCCCCGTTCACCCTGCCAACCCCACCCCCCCACCCCCCTTCCCTCTTTCTCTTTTTTGATGTGTTTGCCTTCACGGCTTCTGAGCGCTCTCTAATTCCATCTGGCCACAACAGAGAAGGAGGCGCAGTGAGAAAAAGCATTTCCATATGTGCAAATTAGGGG
>JBBMOE010000044.1:4811110-4839247 GCA_037975065.1 Chaetodon trifasciatus
ACCCCCCCACACTACCCGACAGAAGCTGAACCTACCCCCCTACACGTTGACTGCCAAGGCTGCTAATGGTGATCAAGGCGAGGGTTTTTGTTGGCCCCTGGGTCTGAGTCTGTAAGTTGTCATGAGTGTTATGTCTACATCAACAACTGTGACCTGGGGAAAATGCTGATAATAATATAATGACAGACTATATATTATTATTATTATTATTATTATTGTCTTCTAAATTGTATGTGCTTATTATGACAGTTATCTTAGATTGGAAGAGCTACACCTGCAGCTTTATTACCGGTGCTCCAGTTCCATCTGTAATTCCTCTGGTGAATTATAACTTTCACTGTAACAGCATGTCACTGAAAAACAAATGTTAGCAGTTCATTTGGTTTTAAGGAAAAGGAGGAATGAGTAGAGGGACACGCAGTGACAATTAAAGCCATCTCTCCTGGCCTTCCGTTTATTGAAAAATGTGTTTATTTCCTTGTTGCACATAGACAGTGTGCTTATTGTGTGTCCATCTCCAACACCCTCCCCTCACACTGCACACAAAGACTGCAGCCTGCTTAACAATGATGCATGTACAGTATTGCTGTGTCTTTTCTTCTGCCTGTACGTCGGTGTCATTCATGACACAAACAGCTACATTTTGTCTTAGTAAACTGGGATCATTCAATCAATGCCTGTTTGAAAGCAAGTCTGAGACAGCTAACTGGATAGTGACATATCGAGAGATTCCACCTTGTGTGCGAGCAGTCAATACTGCCATTCCTGAGCGGCCGTGCTATTAAAGCTGGGCCTAATGGTTTAAGGTGACATTGGAATGTCATATCTGTGTGTATGTGTGTGTCGATGCATGTGAAGTATTCGCCTGCATAAGTTCTGTGAAGCCAAATGTGTGTCAATTTATCTGTCTCTGCTTGTCCTTTACACACACACTGTTACAATGATCACTATGTTCTTGGCTGTCAGTGGAGTCGCCACCGAATTTCTGTCATTGTAACACATGTTTTCCAGTGCCCATTTGCCTTGTTTCACAGAGGTTTGGGAAAACATTGTATATAAGTATGAGTATAACAGTGTATGTGGTGGAAAAGGACAAACTAAACTGCTTCCCTTCGAGCTTAGGATAAATATAAGATGACCACAGCTGCCGTTCTTATTGAGGGAGGAAACTGCAAACTGTTCTCCAGCCATCTTTCAAGGATCTGGGTGTACTTCAAAGCTGGATTTTGGATCAGTTTTGGGTCAACAACAGGCTGCACATTGATATGACCTTGCACAGTTGTATATGTTGCAATGGAAGCAAGCCTTTCTGTGATTCACATTAAGATAATAGAAAGCAGAAGGTGTTTCGTCTTGAAAACACAAAGGATTATTTTACATTATGGTTCCCCCACTCAGTACTTGTCACTCAGCTGAACATATTTTCAGGCCTAAAATTGGGGTCCTGAGCCAAAAACATTGGTGAAGTATTAAGAGTTGAGAGGAATTGACCCAAGTGAATAAACAGCATAAACTGTTGTTTGCCAACTGGCCATGAGGTATGCATTCTATATCATCATAACAATAATACTTAACCTATAAAAACTAGCCAATGCACACACTAACTTCTCCTAGATACATGATAAGCGTTGTTTTGAGGGCAGTGGCAGAGGAAAGCTTGTGTGGTCATTATATCAGAGGGGTTTGTGTTCTGAGCAGAATGAAGGGGAGCAGTAACTCTCATGGCAACCTGCCTATCAACATATGAAATATCCAGTTTGGGTAGTTGAGAATTTGACCTTTTAGCGGCACTCATGGAGTGTCCAAAATGGGAAACCTGTATGTGTGTCTGAGACATGTTCACTAAATTCCATGGCAACCTGCCTGCTAGATGTTCTTGATCTTTTTCTTGGCAATAGTGTGGTCCCTCAGATAGAGTTTTAGCTGTAAGTTGAAGCCTCAACAGGCCTCTGCGCCAGGTAGAACCAACACCAACCTCTTTGCCAGAGCAAAGTGGCCTGGCAGTGCCAGCGCTGGGCTTGGTAAGAAGAGTTCAAACAGCTGGCAAAGATGTCTGGCTACCAGTGGCAACTATTAACTTGACTTGTACATGTTCAAGCAGAGATCACGAGATGAAGGCAGTCATCAATTATAAGGCAATGAGGCAGCCGTCATGGGGGGCTGGGAGCAGGAGACAGAGACAGGGCAGGGCATCAGCTCCAAACGCTGTTCGAGAGCCGGCTTGAAGGGGCTTTGTGTGGATCTGTGCATGTGTGTTCGTGTGTGTGTGTTACAAGCAGCACTGCTGAAAGCGAGGACTAAAAAAGCCTCAAGGGGCCAAGGGGAAATCTTGGGTCCCCATGACCCCTCCTGTGGCTGGGGCCCAGCTGTGCTGTACTGGGCATCTGCCAGCTAGAGGACAGATCTGTCCCCATCTACACACGCAAACACACACACAAATGAGGCTCACACGATGTTAAAAAGACACTCACATACAGACAAACACGTGCGACCATGTGTCTCACGTACACACAAACTCACATGGATCATTTGCAGTGATCTGTTTGTTTGCTGGGGGTATATCCTCTTTGAGTGTGATAGAGGGCAGTTGTGGTCTGAGGAAAATCCTCTCGGTGCATCTCTCTGAAGGAGAAAAATCAAATCAAATCAAATCCTTTGTTTCCCCCGACAACAAACCCAGGAGCCATACTCAACAATCACTCACTCCAATGGCTCACACAATTGCCAAAGCGATAACATCCTGGGAAAAAAAGAAAGAGAAAAAAAGACCGACTATATAAAATATTTCCCAATAATGTGAGACAGCAGCACAGGAGCATGTCAGATGAGGGTAGCTTTGAAAATGTTCACTCTGGTACACGATGAGCCTTTCTTGTGTGCACAGTAACATTTCTCCATGTCCTGCCAGGTCCAAGTTCCCCCATAATAACATCACTTACACAAAATAGCCAAAAGTATGTGGATGCCTGAACTTTTCATCCATACGATACGATTGAACATGTAATTCCAAAACCATGTGTTGCAACCTCCACTCTCACTCTCCTGGTGTCAGTCTCTTCAGCAAATATTGAACCTGGCCGCAGGGATTTGCTCCCATTCAGCCACCAGAGTGTTAGTTAGTTCAAGCACTGATGTTGGCTGAGGGTGGTGGGTGGGGTTAAAAGTGTACATAGGTACTTTATGACCATCAGGGCTTTGTTTGTAGTTTTATTGGTGGATCATGTCTCATTTTCATCACTAAAAAGAACATTGTACTTTACTACCTTATCTTTGATTGATTTTACATTCTAATGTACTTTGAGAGAATATATAAATAAAAAAATATCAAAAAATACATGCAATAGATCAAAAATAACTAAACTAATACAAGCTTTGTTTTTTAACCTTTATTTTTTCAACCATGAATGTTGTCTGTAGCTCTACCTGTCAGGTTGCAAATAGCCCCAACAATGTCTACAAGTCATATAGTATGGCAGCCTGTATATGGCCTGAGAGGCATAGAGCCAGGACAAAAAAGTCAACACAGCACTGGCTGTATTTTGGAAGCTAGACAGTAAGAGGACACTTGTTTGAGAGATGATTTTTGTGAGCAAATCTAAAAGAAGCCATGTTGCCTAACAGTGTTCGGAGGATGTGGGATTGTTCCCACTCATCTTTAGTGGGAATGCCTCTGGATTGGTGATGAGGTCAGAGCTCTGTGCAGGCCAGTTCCTCCACACCAAACTGGGAAAAGCGTTTCTTAATGGAGCTGGCTTTGTGCACCAGGATGGTGTCATGTTGAAATAGGAAAGGAAGAAACGTTGCAAACGTTGTAAGAAACTGTTGACAAAAAGCTAGGAGCATGCAGTTGTCTAAAACACTACAGTTTGCCTTTATTGGAACTAAGGACCCCAAACAAGGATAAACAGACCCACATAAAGAGTACACAGAGGTATGTGTCCACATACTTTTGACCATGTAGCGCATCAGGTATGTGTAGTTTAATGCCAGAGCTGCTGCTGGACCTGGCATGTGTGGTGAATGGTGCTGTAAGCATGTGTCAAAAGTGACATACAAAGAACGAAAGGAAGCATTCTTTCATCTCCTACGACTTCATCAGCTGACTGGAAAACCGCCTCTCTGCTTCATGTCTGGAGATGGTTGTCTCCTATTGTCTCGAATCCTCACATACACACACTCACACATGCGTACACACATGCAAAATCTTCTCTTACCACTAGGCAGTGTCATTTAAATGAGCTGTACAAAGACAGATGATGGAAATAAATAAAAGGAGGAACAGAGAGAGTCAGTCCAGTATTTCTGCCTCTCTCTCTCTCTCTCTCTCTCTCTCTCTCTCTCTCTCTCTCTCTCTCTCTGTCTTTGACTCTCTCTCATACATGCATACATGTGCTCTTCTTTATGCCCATCCCAGCTTCAGTTGGAATTTTTAAAATAATTTGAAAGGAAGACAATCCTATTCCTGTTTTTCTGAGATAGGAGAACCTTCTTTTGTATGGGATGGTAAAGTGCCCATCAACCAAGTTAGTGCCAAAAACTGCCATCCTTTCACAGGGATTGTTGACAGGGATTACTGAATTATTTAACCACATTTTCAAACAGACAGCAAAGTCAAATGTAGCTTTACATTACATTCATTTAGAAGACAGTTTTATCCAATACGACTTACAATAAGTGCATTCAACCGTGAAGAAGAAGAATCACACAAGTAGATCTAATTTAATCAAAAGTGCTGAAGTGTATCAAATGCAATATTAACAACAATAAGATAACAAAACATAAGTGTGTGACACCTACATAAAACGTTTGCTTTTAGAAAGGAGTTTGGTTTAACAGTCTGTCCGTTTGAAAAAGTAAGGAGTATTTTGATGTTCATAATTCAAATATTGAACTACTGTATCTGATCTACTGTAGGTAGTGGGGCCAAAACCAACCTGCTTTCTACTTCCTGGCTTGTGGTAAAAGATCGTGTAAGAAAACACAAAAAAAGAGACAACAGTTCCACTTCGTCACAGCGATGTAGTTTACAGTAAAGTGACACTGGACAAAGAATCAAAACATCAAAATAAAATGTCTTAACAACAGAAAAAGGTGATGGATGTCAGCAATAGATCACCTGGAGATTCAGAGATGTCTCAGAAATGAATTTAAAATCATTTAAACTTTTAGGCATAACATTAAGTTATAGTGTTGTTAAATTACCCAGAAGACATGTGTTTCTGTGTTGGGGATTGTAGAAGATAGAATTTAAAGAAAACATAGAAATGCTAAGTTTATAGTGCAAAAATACTTCCAAAAATAGCATCACCAGAAACTCTCTTGCCTCATTTATATTTCACATGTAAAAATCAAATCTTTCAGCAGTATTCCAGAAGGAGAAACACTACCTTTTAATAACATTCTTTAGCCTCTGACTTTTCATGTGGTCATACCATATTTCTTTTTTTCTGAAGGTAAGATAACATTTGGCAGATTTTCTGTGTGATTGCATCCAATTGGCTGCTGAGACAAACTGACCCTAATAAAAATATACTCATGTAGAGCATGATAAGTACATGGTTTATACACACATTTGCCTTTTTCTCCTAAACAGGAAGGGATGTGCAACCCTAGTTCAACAGTTTACCACAATCCATTTGGGGACATCTCCAGCCTCACATCATTACTGCTAACAATAAGTTAAAGGAGGTCTGGGACTTTTGTGGAATTCAGTCAGAAATCTGAGTATTCCTGAAGCAATCAGTGATGTCTGTTGTTATCAGCAGTTGTGTGCCTTATAATCACTGGCTGGGTTATTTAGCCTTGATTTTATTTACCACTAGACCACTGGCTGGGCTCCATCCACACCAACAGTGGACACAGTCCAAATGTGATACTGATGTTGTGCCAAGAGCCTTAAAGCTTGACAGGGAGGGAGAGAGAATTAGCGTCATCTCTATTCTTGCTCTCTTCGCAATGTTGCTCTGTGTGTGTGTGTGTGTGTGTGTGTGTGTGTGAATGCAGCCATGAATTAGCGCTCAGGTGCTTTTAGCCTCCGATAGCACGTCTGATTAGAGAAAAGAAGAATAGCATAGTGGCCTTCAGTGTCTTTGCCATCCCCCCCACTACCACTACCACCAGCACCACCCTTCACAACTACTATACATATACATATATATATATATATATATACATACAGCACAAGTGCTAATAGGGTACAATGAAATGTAAACACACACACAAAGGATCACCATCAAGAAGTTTCTGTGACACACATACACACATACATACACACACACACACGCACACACACACACACACACACACACACACACACACACAGTGCTTCTCTTTTAGAACATATCTCCCAGTTGTCGCACAAGACGAGCGTTCCCTGTCACCGAGGCTGAAATATTTATAATGAGACCGATGAGGGGAGGCTGTGAATTATTCAACATGGGGGGGGGCAGGATGGCACTAAATAATCTTTACAGTGTGGCATCCCTCTTCACACACACACATACACCCACACACACACATACACACACACACCTACTGTAGGAAGTGGACAGCGCTGCAGCCCCTTCACCGCCTCACCTCTCCAGGCAGCAGCAACAAAACCATATGTTTCACTGTGTGTGTGTGTGTGTGTGTGTGTGTGTGTGTGTGTGTGTGTCAGACGGCCATATTGCCAGGCAGCATATCCATTGAGACGGCAACACACACCAGTTTATTTTACATATTCATACACCCCCCTTAGGTATTCAGCTGTCATCAATCCAAATGCACAATAGGAGCTGCATCAAGCAAAAACACTCAGGTCACACACTTCGAACGTAAGCTACTGCTATTATTACGGTCGTGTTCACTACACTTCATACTGGTGTTGTTAACGTCGGCCCGCAATCTGATTTCCCCCAAGGGTCGTCACATAGCGCTCTCTCTCAGGTGTTTATTTTGTGTCTTTAAAGCTGTGCTGTGCCAGTTTTTTTGTGAAAATCTAGACATGTTTTCAGTATGAATCACAAAGAGGAGCCACAATGGAGAGGAGAGTCTCATCATTGCTAATTGAGCTGCCTATACACTCAAATAAATGCTGCTGTTGGGGAAATATGATGGACTGAAAAGGCACCATTTAAAAGTGAAATGGAAAACGTTTTTTTAGCAGGTTAGCTAATTGTACACATTCAAACATGCACTTGCCTAATACAGTGATCTCCAACCTTTTTGGCTTGTAAACCATTAAACTGGGCCACGTTTGCTTGTATTCCCTTGTCATACATTATAACCTTATTAGTGAGAGTTTTTTTTTTTTTTTCACATATTCTTTAATCTGGAGCATTTTTCAAGGCATGGACAGGTAAACTTTTGAATAATTGCAAGAAGAAGAGAAAAATTCTGAATAATCCGACAAAAATATTTGGTGTAAAAATGTGCTTAATTCTTTTTCATTTACTATTCAACAATCATCAGATTTAACTTGTGACATCTCGAATGGTCCAGACCCACAGGCTGGGAACCACTGCCTTAACTGAAAAAAGAAGAGAAAAGAAAAAAAAAGTCAAAAGAAGTTAGCTAAGTGTCATTTTTTAAATATCCCCCACCACATTAAAAATGTACATTTTTGAGGTTAGCATAAAAATTTTATAGCATAAAAGCATATGAACTTATAGCCAATAATTTAATGTAATAATTACATTCTCTCCAAACCCCTATTCTTTATTTGTGTTCATGAAAGGTCAAGATTATGAGAAAAAGATTTTTCAACTTATGCCCAATTAAAACAATTAGCCCCTATTTCCAATATTGTCCCACTCCTGATGTAGCCGATAGTACCTCAAATATGAGACGAAAGTCACCACTCAGACGACATTTTCTTGTGACTTTATAACTGTTGAAATTCTTACATGGGAGGTGTGAAATCATAGCAAGCAGTACTGTAATTTTGAGGACAGTGTTACTCAGAAAACCTGTCAGCTGACATCAGAAGGACAGGAAGCACTTGATGGTTGAGTCTAAAAAGGTGACTGTAGTTTTATTTCAACCTCTTTCTTGAAGAATGCTCCATAAAGAAGAATGAAGATGGGGATTTTCTCTTATGTGCTCCCTCCGTGGTCACCCCCACACGACGACCAGCCACAGATGGACATTGCGGCTCACCCTCCTCACGTTTTCTCACGTTAAATTGGTCTAGCTGAAGTGCACGCTTGGAGACGATGGGCGAGAGCTCTTTGGGGGATCCTGGACCAGGCGATGAGGCCACCCGGGACTGGTCAGGCTGAGGAGGGAGAGAGAGACAGAGAGAGAAGGAGACGGAGAGAGAAAGTGTGTGTATAAGTGTATGTGTGTACATCCTATTATCTGCGTCTCCTCAGCATTTTGTGAAGGAACCAGATGGGATCCATTCACACCACTCTGAGTTCTGGAGGCTCCCTGCAGCCACCTCTTGTTATCTTTTGTCACCAATCAAGTGCCATTTTCTCCCTCCTCCTCTCCTCCTCCCTCCTTTTGCTGTCTCCTTTTCCTCCCTACTCTCTGCCTCCGTTTGGGGCCGCCAGAGTTGACTTTTGGAGTTTTACCACAGTGGAACCTTTCTAGAACTGCCAGACCTGCAGGCTGCTAAGGATACAGAGTGCTGGATTATTTTTGGAATTATGGGAGTTTTTTTTATATCATGCCAGCACCAATTGCAGGCGATGCTGTCAATTCCTGTGTGTGAATATAGCTTCTTTTTATTTCACATGGATGTTGCCTGACAAAGACCTAGACCTTCAACCACTGCCTTATTAAACAGTTGGAACGTTGTGTGGACTAACAATTTTTCCAAGCTATACCGTGTTTACAGTCCTTAAGGAGTACAGAGGTTTAGATCCAAGAGGACTTCACTTTATAGGAACTTTAAACTCTTCCCATTTTCTCACAAGCCTGGGATCCCCAGATGTGAGGTTTGCAGTTGGTTCTTGTTCTTGTGCATTTTTCTGTTTATCAGACACTTTGGCCCAGAGCAAGATATCTCAAAGCTACTGTCGAGATTGCAGTACAATTTTGATGATGGAAATTTGAATTGAAAATTTTATAATATTAATATTTATGATCCCCAGATTAATTTCCCATCATTTTGGTGATGCCCTGATCTTGTTTACATCAGGTCAAATGTTGCTTTGACTATGTCCATCAACGTTATTTGAAAAAATAAGAGTTGGACAATGATCAAAGCTGGTTGTGAAGATATGCCATTAAATTCACTGCCCACATCAATGCTTCCCAGAGGATACTCTGAACTCAGTTCAGCATCCCTGGAAATTAAATTGATGTTTGATGTTTTACACCTCAAAAGTTACATCCAGTGCCAATGGAGAAGGTGTGGACTTTAAGTAGTTAAGTGAGGTGGTGGATGGTTATGTAATCATAATATGTCCAACTTCATGTGGGTAAATGTCCTGTCACAGACTTGTATTTAATATTCAGTCTTTTTGATCCACAGCTAAGCATTGACAATTAGATGATTAAAACTACAATTTAGGGTCCTATGAAATCCATTTTTACAGATTCTGTTAATTTTTGTTAATTTTGTACTTCACGTTATATTTTCTGAATTCTGTGTTTTATGTTTTTAGCTTATTTTGTCATCAGAAAGTGTCCAATCCTTTAGTGGATGAACAAAATTTCAATTCAATTAGAAAATATCCTAGATTTTATGAATTTGATGTAACACAGCAGCAATAAATTTCTATCAAACAGATCTGCTGCACCGTCCATTTGCAGCTTGAGGGTCTGAGGGAGGCTACTCCTATATTTGGGCAACGCTCCTCCTTGTTTACAATGCTTAACCAGAAACGGATGAAGCTTTCAGTGTTTTCCAACAGAATATCTGACTCTGCACACACAACCACAAAGTCTTTAGTGAACTCCTGTCTTGCATCTGTCAATGTGATTGCACTTCTGAGTTTGCTGAAGTGATGAAATCTTGCTAGCATGCTGCATCTCCGTTTCTCAGAGGACCTCTTCCCACATGACTGTGTGTGTGTGTTTGTGTGTGTGTGTGTGAGTGTGTGTGTGTGTGTGTGTGTGTGTGATACCAAAACATCGCAGCATAGTTTTTCTCTCTTCTTTCAGTTTAGGAGCTGTGTAATGCTTGTAATGGGACCCAGATTTTTATAAATTGCATCCACTTTTTGAAAATTTCTGTGATATGTTGCGTTTTCCAGTTGAG
Organism: Chaetodon trifasciatus; assembly: GCA_037975065.1. Lineage (NCBI taxonomy): Eukaryota > Metazoa > Chordata > Actinopteri > Chaetodontiformes > Chaetodontidae > Chaetodon > Chaetodon trifasciatus. The sequence continues at coordinate 4,821,303 of JBBMOE010000044.1, forward strand.
TTTTCTGCATCATGGAACTCACAATTCCCTAGTAATTGAACATCATCTTGGGTTTTGGTGAATTGTCCAATATTGATGTTTTTGTCTGTAGATTGGAACTTGTGGCATATCATGATGCAGTTTAAATGTTTTGGTTTTACTTGGAAAATGAAATGGCCTTTCTTCTTGCACCACCCCCGAAAAGTTTCAGGACAAAGTTTCTAGCCAGTGATAAGACTTTATTCTGCAGCTTACACTGTACACTGTGATTGATGTCTTTCAAGACCTGACTTTTGTATTTCTAATGTATGTTATACCTCGTTTGCTCATTGGACACTGACTATTGACTGCTGTTAATGGGTTTTCTTTATTCTTGGCCCTTAGTTTTTCAGTATTTCTCCCGTCAGAAGTGGAATGCATATCTCTGTTATGGTAAAGGCTGTGGACACCAGGAACAATGAACCAAACAAACCAATCCCAGTGCTGTGTTGAGGGCTGTAATGAACATTACAGAATTTTGTTATTTCTTACAGGACCAGGTTCCTTCTATTTTAATTCTTTGTTCACAGTATTCTATGTTTGATGTAATTCTGAGCTGGACTGGTCCAGCTACATTCCTCTCTTTGCTAAAAGTAAAGATATTGAATGCTTTTGTCTGATAAATGAAAACCAGAACCTTTCAAAGAAATACCTTGACATGAGAGCTAAACAAGAGAAGCATTCACATGTAAGTGTGAAGAGGGTAAAAAGTCTCCATCTACTGTATCAATACACAAAGTGTCGAAACAGAGTGTATGAGAGAGTGAGAATACGTATTCTGTCCGTGTATATAGTCTAAATGTGGGTGTTTTGATTGACTCTCCTGACTAATCAGAGCTCATTGTTTTACATGGCAGAGAACAAAGGCTGAGTGATTGCTATGATTATGGTGAAACCAGAGGAGAAACAAACCTGAACAACCCATGACAACCATGTCTGCAGGAAGGGGATGATCATCACCATCAATAACAATGTGATCCTCATCATCACCACCACCACCACCACCACCATCATCATCTCCTTCTTCACATTCATCATCATCAAATCAGCACCATTACAATCATTATGGTCACTTCCATTTCCATCATTTCCACCTTTATTCAATATCATTGTGCTGCGCCATCATCATCACATCATCCCACCAGATCATGGTGCAAATAATGTGACTTGTCACCACAGTGTCCTCACTGTTCATTATCACTGCTATTATCATTTAATAACAGAACTTGATTATTTAGGGCTGTAGCATGCTACTCCAGGCTGCATATCAACAGCAGACGGGGGAGTCATTTGATGATGTTTAGGCAGTTTTTTCTTTGACGCTAGCACAGGAGGAGCACAATGTTTTTGTGTATAACCAAACTCCTGGAAGGTATGTGCCTACTGATAGGGATAGAACCAATCAGCTTTCTTGATACTCAGGTTCACACGACGTACTGTTGAGCTTTGTGAGATGCGTGCATCTTCATTGGGATGCACACAGTTGTCTCACAGAAATGACTGAAGAGATGGTTTTGGTGTTGCAGGGTCAGTATGCTATAAACCAACTGCTTGAAGGATTGTCTAACAGCATTCAAGATCCCCTTTTCAAAACAGCCAGGCAATTTTATGCAAGAATTGGTAAGATGTGTGAAGATTTGAAAGTAAGAAAGAGTTTGAACTTCTTCACGCAGCTACTTAATGTCATATTTCATCTGTACCACCAAGTACAACAAACACATGTAAAATGCACAGAAATCTTGGAGGAAGCAGTGGAATGCAGCAATTAGGAGGCAGGCTCCTCACCCTGCCTTTCAGCCTTTTTGTATCCAGATGTGGTTGGACGACACGTCGTGAAAGCTGGTTTGTTGGAAGCATACTGAACCCTTTAGACACACACACAAGCAATCATGCCTGAGTGGTCAACGTGACCGCTCCCATTAATGAAGAAGACTAATGTTTGACTGGGAAATTTCCCCACCATCAGCATATGAAAGAGGAGAGGAGGGTAACATCTGTGAGTGATATAGAGGACTGGATTTCCCAGCCATGGATGGATAGCATTGTATAATAGTACTATGCCACAGCTTCTTGCCACAGTTTTCATCCACAAAACAGTACATTTCTTAATGATCCTGTCAGGTTTCTTGGTGAATCAGAACTACATGTTGTACTATGCAGTGCATTTAGGACTCCAGGCCACTGTAACCTAACCGTGTGCTCTCTCTCATGTAATAACAATTCAAACTATCCCTGCAAGTGTAGCAGATGGTGTAGGAACTAATTGGTAGTTAGATCTAGCATTTCACTTATTGGTAACATTAATGCAACACCAACAGCAGTGTTGTGCAAGTGCACACTTCACAAGAGCTAGCTCAGTGTTCAGAACTTGCTCATGTTTAGCTTACAAATTTTGAATTTTGAAGTAAGTTCATAGTTAAAAATAAAATGAACTAGCCCATGTTCATTTATCTCTCTCTTTTTCAATCTTCCATAATGTAATCTAGTATAAATCTGTCTACTTGTCAGTGGTGGAAGTACATGTATTCATGCACTATACTCAAGTACAAATTCAAGTACTTGGATAGGTGTTTCCATTTTATGCAATTTTATACTTCTATGCCACTAAATCTCAGAGGTGAATGCTGTACCCTCTAGTTTACTTTACTACATGTGTCTGATGGCTTTAGTTACTAGTTTAACTTCAGATTACAATTTTTCATACCATTCCTGTCATTTGAAAACAATCTGTCCCCAATTTATCTGAAAATCTGAAGGATAAAGTGTTCCATTATAGGTTTAGAAAACTCTCCTACTTCTTAAGCTAAATAAACTTTTTAAAAAGACTCTTGGTTTAGCTGGATAATGGATCGTCACAAAGCTGAAAGGCTGTTTTCCTGAGCTCACGGAAAGTTTACTGTTTTAAACTATGTGGTTCTCAAAGGACAGCCACGCAACAAATATGATGATCTTATAGAATATGGTGCATTTCTGCAGTAGTTACAATAAACACAACCTTAAACATCTACAGCAGTAAAATGCAAGATACTCATTAATGCAGCAGTAATATTAATATAAAAACATCAGAACAACATAGGAACCTTTTTTTGCACAATGACTACTTTTACTTTTAATACTTGTACATTTTGCTAATAACACTTAAGTACTTTTTCTTAAATAAGGTTTTGAAACTTGCCTTGTCTAGGTAATATTATTTAAAAAGAGATTACTGGCCTACAGTCATTAATAGCCAAAGTTATCAGGTTACCATTCTTTCATTCACTATGAAAGAGCAATGGCTGCGCTGTGGAGGGTGTGCAGTGGAAATGGAAATTGAATAGAAGAAGAATGCCAAACCTTCCTTCAGCTTGCTTGATGCAGGAGTCTAAATGTTTTATCAGTTGCCCAAATGGTAGTTATAGCTGCAGAGCATATGGCCACAGCCCCCATAGCTACCTCAGGACATTTAATGCATAAGTATGAATTAACCTTAAAAATGAAACCTGATTGTATGTTAAGGTATTAACACAGATCTCTGTGGCTGATAGTGGTACTAAGTTGACCAGTTGGACAAATTGACTTCTTCTTTAAAGGTCTTCTTATTAGGCAGCTTTCAGCAACAAGTGAAGCAGGCGCCAAGAACAAATAGACAAAGGATCAGCGTGGCATGCTCACAAATGTAGAGCAGAGAAAAACTGCACTGAAGACATTCAAGTATGTGAGCTGATCTGTGAAGTTCAGAGAGTTTGAAGCAGCTAAACTGTAGTCAAAACAGATTAAAGGTGAGTGAACACTCATAGAAAGGGGGAAGAACATGAAAGTGAAAAACTGTATATACTGTCACAAATACATTAAGTGTGTGTTTAACTGGATGAAGCGAGGGTGGTGGTGGTGGTGCGTCCAAGCCTGGCATCCTGTTTCTGCGGCGAGGTGTTAACCGAGTGAGAAACGCGGCGCCCGATAGGACGACTGGCTCGCCTCCACCTCCTCCCACCAATGCCACCCTCTTCTTCATCTGATGTGTCAAAAAAAAAAAAAAAAAGAAGAAGAAGAAGCGAGGAGCGGCTAGACGGGGTCACCAGGGAGTACATACAGACACTGAGGATTTACACAGCACTACTGCAGGGAACAGACACACTGTGCATTTGTATGCATGTGTTCATGTACAGATATCCTGATTATCTGAGAAGACACAGCGCTCAGTCCTCTTGGGCATGTGTGTATGTGTGTTCTCCTTCTCCTATTCTTGTTTAGACCACAGAAGTAAGGACACCTGCTCATTTGTGTAAGATTAGCATTTGGATTTAACCCATTGAACTGTGCTTTTCTTCATAAATGTACCATTACATAAATCCGACACTTCGTTGAAACAATATGATGATTGTATTGTGAGAAGCCCACTGTCACATAAAATAGAAATATTTTAGGTATTTTATGCATAACTTTATAGATGTCTCTGAAATTCAGCATGTTATATTCAGTTACATAAGAGACAACAGACAAAATGAAAAGAAAGTGCAATGAAAAAATGCCAGAGTTCTTCCATCATTTTAATTTCACTTTTCAGTTTGCACTTGTTGCCTTCCTGGGTAGAGATGGTTTGGTTTGTTATTTTGGGCTTTGGCCACCCTGACGTCCATCCTCCACTCCAGTTTTCCTAAAATACATTGTAAATTAATACTTGAATGTTAGATCCTCTGTCTCTGTGGCTGCTTGGGACTGGTCCAGTACAAGTCTTATTCAATCTCAAAATCTGGACATGAAATTCCCATTTTAACTCAGACAGAAGAAGTCTGGGTACAGTGTCAGTGCACAGACTGATAAACTGCTGCTTTTGAAATAGGACTGTGGTGTGTCTCAATGTCTTAGCCTGTGAAAACATTCGTCAAGAGCTGTCAGAGTATGAGGTTACATGGTAAACAAAAGAAAAACGAAAACATAGGTTTATGTACACACGCTGTTGGTACAGTATGTTGCCCTTTGACTTTTATCTTAATTGTCAATTTTCAAAAGTCAATTTTAATCAAAATTCGACCTTTTTTCAAAAACTTTCAAAAATGTGTAGCTTTCAGGTCACTGTGGCTGGTGCAAACTGAGGCAAAGAGTTTTAACTGGAGTCAAAAAAAATTGCTCCTGAGGGTTTATGACTCAGATGCAACAGGAAAAAGAAGGGAGATTGGAAGGACTTGTCTATCTAATTTGAGAACAAATAGAGAAACTTCACATGCACATAGTCATGCATACATTGACAAACTCTGCGTTTAAAATCAGAAGTCCTCAAAACCTTAGAACTTTTGCCTCAAACTACACATTTTAATGTCAGTCGATAGTCAGTTCTTTGTTGTTCATGGAATTCCTACTTAAAAAAAATCCCACTTCATTCTCAGAATCATATTTCCCCAGAAGTCTGAAAGTCATCAGAGACTTTCATTTTCATTCTACCTCAATACTCTTAAGTAAATCTTGAGTAGAACCTAAAATTACAATAATGTCTACTAGTTACAAACTACAAAAACGGGTGGGGAGCCTCTGGCCTCCAAGCTGTATATGACACCATTTGATCCAGTCTGTGAAGGAAATGAAAATTATAATAATATACAAAAAAGCAACACAACAGTAAAGAAAATAACGTAAAATATTAGACTGCCATGTTTTGTCTGAGTGGTCCCTGAATGCAACATGCACATAGTGGTTGATATCACAACAGTGCATCATGGCACCTGTCAAGGAAATAATGTGGAGTGTCGCACTTTCCAAGAGAAATGGACAAACAGTTTTTGTTATTGTTGAAATAAAAGGCAAGCCAGTGAGTCTAACTTTGTGGGGATGCTCTTGCAGTTATGAAGAAGACTAAACTCAAGTGTCATTACAGGTCTAAAACATGCTGTGCTGGATGAGCTGCAGTACAAATACATTCAGCTTTCATAAGACCACATTCCAACAGAGACAGTGTTATGCAGGCAAGTTTTGTGGTGAGCAAGCTAATAGCTAAGAAGCTGAAACTTCATTCAGATGGAGAACTTGTGAATGATTGCCCTGTTGTTACTGTGGAGCTGCTAGCACTGGACCAATAAAATTGTTCTAGAGTGTCAGTTTGTCTGGAATAACTCATAGAGATGAAGAGAAGTCTGTCATGGAAACTCAGTGATAGCAAGTGTGTCCTTCATAGTGGACATTACGAAGAACCTCTCAGAGCTGAACCTCAAGCTCCAGCCAGCTTCTCAGCTCTCTGCTTTCAAATGTGAAATTATTTGAAGTGAAATTAAAGTTCTGGCAAGTGCAGCTGGAAAGAGGACACTGCATTTTCCACATTGAAAATGGTCTGGTAGTGTGGTAGGAATCAGAGACTAAAAGGTTTAGGTTGAAAGTAACGAAGGGGTTACTGATATTGTCATATTAGAACTTGATGTGTAGATTAGATTTGAGTTTGCATTAAAGAGGCATTCCACCAATTTTCATATGATAATTGGTTTATCAGGAGAACTCACGAGTATTCAGTGCCAGTCAGTCTCTGAAGAATGTATGTCCTCTGGAGGACCCGCCATGATCCTGGAGGAATGTGAGAAAATAGCCCTGATGATGTCATAGTGAAAGAACCAGGGCTATGTCAGTTTGGGCTTGGGATCGGATGCTACAAATGTGTAACAGAAAGTCTATGTTACGAACTGGGGCATTTACTAGACAAGACAAATATCTTAGAGTGACACAAATGTCGATTTCAGACTGTAAAGATAACAACCAGTATGTGTATTCATTCTTACTGCTCAGAAGCTTAAAGGGTAGTTCCAGAATTTTTAAACACGGGCCCTATTTTTACATATTTTTGGGGTCTAAATGACTTAGAAGTTTCCACACTTTCCAGTTTCCTTATGGGAGGGTGAGATCCAATGTAATTGTTAGGGACTAAAAATCTGGGTATTTCTGCGTTTACTGCTTCGATTTTGCCCATTCCTTTTTCAATCTGTCTCTCAGAAGTCCCATCATATTGTGGAAGTACTAAATTGCTTTAAAACTCTTAAGTATCATGTTAGCATTAAAAAACTTATAATAATAATGAACACTGTGCATGCATTTCAAGGAAAATACATGTGTATCTTCTGGTCCACTGATTATATCCTGTGTGTACTGTACTGCCATAACAGCAGCTCCCCTTCACTGCCTCACTCACTCTGCTGTCACTGGACACCGGCCTTCACCAAGGGCACAGTGGCAACGAGATCCACGCCAACCCCCTCCACCCAGCCCACGGCCCGAAGCCCAGACGTGCATTCAGAGGCAGAGCTGATCGATAAGGAGAGGCTGAGATATGCCATTACAGGTGAGGCCAGCCCTTGTGCCATCCTAGCCGCTCCTCACCGCAGCTCCCTGCCCATTCAGCAATATCTGCACATATTGGGGGGGCAGTAAAACGAGATGGGTCATTTATTCTTTCAAGTGTTTTTGAGGTCCTAGGAGGATTTAGGGATCGTTAGGGCATCTATCGTTGGTCTACCACACCCTGCCTTGACATTGTCTGTGGCTTGGTCAAATGAAATTGCATATCAAGCTCAATAATCCCAAATTTCTCACTGCTACTTTACATCTAAGGTGCTATTGACTCCTGTAGGAAACAATGCTTCCTTGTTGTGCAGTGTCAAGCTGAAGTTTCCTGGTGGATGAAGGGAAAAGATTTTCAGGCCAAGAGAGTTCATATGGTGAAGTCTCTTCACTTAGTGGCTGTTCTGCCCACACAAACACCTTCATTCCCTCTCCATTACCATGCCAGGGCTAAACAGCTAAGAATCCCCTGCTTTTCTCTATGCTCTTCCCATTTTCTTTCTGGAGAAGCAGCCAAACACACAGTGGCTGCAGCGCCTGTCAAACATCCCTGTGTCCTTTCAAGTTTGACTCAGAATAATAATGGTAATGATGGGTGACATGGGAGTGGATAGTTATCGCCGTTAAAGCAAATAATAGCTTTTAATGCCAGCACTAATGGGCAAAAAATGGTTTCCTTTTTTATCCAGAAGAAGGAGAGTCGTTAAGAGCACTTGTCTAAAGTCCTGTGCGGTAAAGAGCCCAGACTAGCTGCTGCTCGCGCCTAATGGCTGAAGCATCACTGCTGACTTAGTGGCATCACAGAGCTGGGTGACTGTCCGTTTTGTCTACTACCTCCGCTGAGTTTAACATGGTTCATTTATCATTTGAAATAACAGCAATAACAGAGTTGTGACAAGTGATAATTGCCAAATTTCCTACATTATGCTGGTGAAACTTTCCTCTAAAACTGCAGTATGTCTATAGAGTGTGTGAAGTACAGTAGGTGTTGAGTCCTGAACAGAAAAGAGGCATCAACATGTTTGTCCTGATTACTGAATTTTCACTTCTGTTTACCTAGGTTGTTACAATACCTGGCTTGGTCATGTCATAATGTATTATAATATGATTTGAGTGAAGTAATGAAATTCCTTAGGTATTTGTATTCATCAAGCATTTCAGAGTAAGAAATTAGTCATAACTGGACAAAAAAAACGAATAAAAGCACTTTATCAACTTTTGTCATTGAGGAAATGACTCCTATCTATGCTGATATTTGGGAGTGAGGTGCTTCAACCTGTTAGGAGATGCAGGTGAGACAGATTCTGTGGGAAGAGAGACTTTTCTTGGTGACTATAAGGTTGTTAAGATACTGTGTTGACAATAATGTAACAATTTTTGTGGCTGATCCTGTGAGCGATACATAAGATGCTCTCTCCACAAAAGTTGTGGTCCTCACAATCTTATGACAACAGCAAAAAAAGTAGCCTTAAATTGATGATAATAAGTAGTACTATTTTAAGCATTTTGAATTTTGCTACTGTCTAATTTTATAAAATCACATTTGCCAGAAAACTACAGCAAATCATCATAATTTCTGCTTTGCAGCACAACGTGTCATAAAACATCAAGGTCACACTCTCTCAATGAGTAGTCAGTGTAGGACATTTCATCAATAACTCGGTAGGCCTAGTTTGGCTTTTAGTGTGATTCCTGGGAGGGATTCTGACACTTGAGAAACATTTGCCCTGTCTGAGAATCACTAACTTTGCAAAAAATATATATATATTGGGACAATATGCATTCATGCAGTTTGAAAACACATGAAATATATTCTTGTGTGTCACTTCCAATGTGTGTCACTTCCAATGTCAGCAGTCTCTTTCAAATGTCTTCGTGTACCGGCTGGCTGCTCTTGCCCAGCCTGCCTCCTCTTGTCCTTGGCTGTCTGGTAGCAGAGGACATGTGGCAGACCAGGTCAGCTTTCAGGGGCTAGTGGCTGGAACTTGAACTTCAAACATTCTTTAGTCGCAGGAGAGCCCCTTAGGGAGGCTCATATCTAAGGGGGGCTCCTTTTACTCTTCCTTCCCCTTCCACTAAAGGGGATCTCTGTACTCCTCCTGAGGAGGGGGTAAAAGAGGGCTCACCAAGCAGTGAGGTCTGGTCAGTGTGATCTATAGCAGTGCAAATGATGACATATTCATATAGAGACATGCACAGCACAAAACACTGCATGTCAATCAATACTGAATGGATGGGCCAAGGTCAGAAATGCTGACATACTACAGTACGTCTGTGCTTTATGGTGTTAACCCATCAATCACACTGCAGGCAATCTACAAGATTTCACTGTAGACAATGCATGCATGTAATATACATAATGACAATACATATCCCTAGGAGATGTTCATATTGCATGATTCTGCTGCACATATTAACATCTAATGCCAATGCCCTGTACCAATGCAGGAAGTCATATGCCCTTATAGAATAGACAGTAATGGTTGAATGGTGTCAACATTTTTAGACATTAGACATTACAGCTAGTAGTAAAGCTGATATTAGTAGAGAGGTGAATATAACAGATACAGGATAAACCAACAGTTACAATGATGTGCTGTACAATGACACCGTCCTCCCAAGAACACCAGCAGCATCAGCCATTTCAGTAAGTGGCCCAAAATGACATCTGTTTAGATTCAAGTGACAAAGTCGTCTAACGGTTGTAGTAATTAGATCCTTGCTGTGAAAGTTGCACTTTTAGATGGTTCAGGAGGTATCGGGGCTGGATGTTTGCCGGGCTGACCATCACTGATTGATCAAAAACAGATGCTGCAGCAGCTAAAACTCCTAGCGTCAACGTCAGGATCACAGACAGTATTAATTTTACATTTTTATACATTTTAAATCAATAGCATTTTCATTTCAATCACACATTCAATCTGTTGTCAAACTAATTTGCCAAATCTTCACAGTTCTTCAGATGTGGTGGAAACAAAAAAGCATAAAGGGACTGCTGGTTCCTGAGTTTAGTTTCTGTGGTTCCTCAGTACTGGGAACTATTTGGCTAAAAAGGGCCAAAAATAGCTGACACTATTTAAAGCCAAAAAATCTTCACCTGAGTCTTTTGTAAGTCAGTGTAACGGTTGCACTTTCCCTATAGAACATGTAACTAATCAGTATCAGTGTTCCTCTGTTCACAAAGGTTTGGAATTGCCAGACATAATTCTTGGAAGTTGCTTTTTTCCTTTTTGTGAAGGTCTGAAAGTAATATAACCATCTACTGATTTTCACCTTCAGAAGAACTTTCCAGCCTGGTCCAAACATTTCATAGGTTAGATGTAAAGGTGAGGATAGTGGGACAGAAAAGAATCAGCAATATCCACATGACAGCCTAAATTAAACCTGCATGATCAACTATTAAGGTATTTCTGGAACTTATTTATGGAAAGCTTCAGTTTCTGAGTCATGTTTCTGAGCAAGGAAAAGTAAAACATTTATCTTTTGGAGCCTATAGTGGCCAGACACCATAGTCAAATTGCTAATAGATTAATAGTAGGTCATATTTATTTAAAAGGACCACATTTCATCAATATTTGGTATTCTCACCACGACATCCCTGACTTTGGCAAAGTACTGCTATAAGATTGACTCCACAACAAATATTTGGTGAAGATGATTAGAAAATTGGAATTACTAAATTCACAATTTAAATACATGACCAACACTTTTGTTATTTTTTCATTGAACAATGTGTGTCAATGCTCCTTTTACACACAGTTATGTTTGGTAACACTTTCTTTGATGCTCGTGTCTTAACTGCATTATAAACATAACAATAATGCATTCTAATCCGTGTGTGTGTGTCACTATATACTTATAGTTATATGCACTTCAAACAAAATTAATTCATAATGCTCCATTACAATAAGCATAACACAATATAAATTATTTTATAATGACTTATAAGGTCAAGTATCATAATACTTCATAATTGTTCATCACTCACTGACATTATTGAAAGTGAAAAAATATCATTAAATCTATGCAAGAACAACATAAAACTTTGCAAAATTAATGTATTTATTTGATGGGTCCTAATAGAAACTAAGTACTCCAATCTGGCACAACTTTTGATAATGAACAACTGAATTATAGACACTAACAGTTCACCAATTTAAGTTGTTGATCTCAAAGAAAGCCTGAGGGCCCCAGGGAATAAAAGAGGAATATGGTGCCTGAGTATGCAACACTTCTTTGCTACTCTCAAGTCTGCTTCCAATGACCAGCACCTCACTGCAACCCTTGGTGTGTGTTACTTTTCTATTATAACTAATGTAATGTTTCCCGAAAAAACTGAAAACTCAGCTGACTTAATTTATAGATAATAACTGAAACAAATTTTACTTTACCAGTTGCTGTATAATTCGGGTCGTAACAGATAATAAACTGAGAAGTGGTAAGGTACTAAAGTCATCTGCAAATAAGATAGCGACCACAGCTGTCTCTGTTAACTGTTGTCAAAACCACCATTCCTCCGAGGTGTCAGGCTTGTCACTCACTTCCATTCATTTTTAGGACCAAGTCTAAATATCATAAAAGGTTCAAATAAAAGGTTCATTGGTAACAGGTGACTGTGTCATGATTGGCCATGAAAGGCTCAGTTGTTTAAAAGCAAGGATAGAGCGAGGTTCACCACTTTGTGAAACACGATTGTATAATGGCTATTGCCACATGTGCTCAGAAACACAGAAAGTGATGTGTTTTCTTTAGGTGTTTTCACAATATTAATGCAGAATAACCTCCAAACATTATTTTTTGCCTCTCTGAGCTCACTAAATAGTGTTGCTCTCCACATGTTTTGACCCCTTCACCTCTGTGTCTATATCAGTTGTGACCATTTTCCTTGCTTGAGCCCTTCCATAAAGACACTCCCAGACAGAGAGCATCTCTTTGAGGCCCTGAAGAGCTCTCTTTACTTCCACACCACTATCACAATTCAACATCTGTCCTCCTCTCCCTCATCATCATTTACATTTTCAAATCTGCATTTTTCATATAGATCCCACCTTACTCTAATTTTAATATCACTGTTATTTCCCATGACACCTTTTGTTTTATTATACATTATGAATTTCTCCCGCTCTCTCTGTCTCTCTCTCCTCCTCTTTCTCCTGCTCTGCCACCCCTCTTTTCCCTCTTCTAATCCCTGTGCCCTCACTGCGCTTATGAGCTGAAATATTTTATCAGGTGGAACCCTCAGTCAAAGTTATCATTTTAATCTTATTTCAATAAAAAAAATAATCTCTCTTCTTGGCTGTTTGACAGCAGTTAATGGTTTTTCGTTATCGTAAAGGAAACTTTGAGGACTGAGATAGACTGCCAAAAAATGCAAAAAAGCCCTTGTATATTCCTCCCCAGATGACTCATAAAGCGTGCACTAAGAACAGGTAACATATGAGGCGAGAGGACAAAAGCCTGCCGAGGAGATTCATGCATCTGTGCAGATTTACATATTCCTGCGGCCTTTGAAGCTCAACAGTACGGCTGTTTTGGAAGCCTGTATTGTGATGCATGTTTTGTTCTCGGTATTCACATGTACTCACAGCACTGCTACGACTCTCAGTGTTACTGCACATGCCAGTTTTTGTCCTCTACCTTAATCAAAATGGCATGATCTTCATTATTTTGAAATGCTGACCATGACCATGACAAGTAGACACACCCACATGACACATAGATTTTCCTTCATCTCTGTCAAGCCTGGTGTGAGTAAGAGAGCTGGAGTAACACTGAAATGCAGATGATGGAGGAAAAATTCCCAAAAATCAAATGCAAAGCCTACAGGACCACAAGGCAGGCAGGTACACAGGTAGCAGACAGGCAGGCAGGTAGACAAGTCACAGGTCCAGGTGAGAGAAAATCAAATACAAAAGTACAAAGCAAATATTAAACTCCAACAAAGCAACTTGGATGACCTAACAGAGAAACAAAAGATCTATGCTGGTATATGAATTAGTGACAGAAAAGGGTAATGAGATCCAGTTTTGACATGGGAAGGGAAACCCAGGTGAGGGAATTGAGGTGATTGCAGAGCATATGGAGTGGTGGGATCAGGAATGGAAGTTGAAAAGTCTGGGGGCATCTTGTGGGCAGGTAAAGAATATTGCTGAATATGAAAATGTGGTTTAAGAGAAGGACGGGGGCATGGGCATCCTTTGCAGGTCCAAACCCTTTTGCGCTTACCAGAAGGAATCCGCTCAATCGGCCAAAATTAAAAGTGCAAGAAGCAATAAGTGAGTTTCACAAGGTTGAGCAGTCACTTCATCTAGTTGAATTTGGTTTAAAGATTGTTTCGTCATCACAAAACCTGCAGTTTTTCAAAGATTGCACACTCAAAGTTCCAACATTTGTCATTATGACACTTCAGATTTTGATTCATACTTTCCCCCAGAGCATGTTCACTTAAATTGGTCAAATTCTGTCCACTGGGTTTGAGGGTTTTTTGTATTTGTGGCAGCCCCTATGGGTCGGGCTCAACATGCTTCAGTAGGCCTATTCCTGCTTATAATGACTGGACAAATGGTTATGCATTATGGCCAATTTTCTGCTAAGCCCTGCATTTTGCAATGATTTTTTGGTTGACATTTATTTGTTGACCGATGTGCTCATTTATAATAGAAATGTGTATCTCAGTGCTTATTGCTGTATACCCAAATTGTTGTTGATAGAGTCAAAATCAAAAAAGTAGAAGTCATATTATTGTTTTTCACTTGCAAAACATGCATTTTGTGTGTCCAATGTCAAGTCAATCAGACTTACAGTGTGAAGAAAGTGGCCTTTCCAAAATTGGATTTTAGGGCCTTAATTATAGCACCACATTCTGCCTGAATGGGCTCAGGTTTCTTGGGAAGCACTTCCACATGGGCTAGGTTTCATGTTGTAGCTCATTCCAGCTTACAACAATTTAAGCCACTGTGGCAGAAAAATAATAAAATTCACACTAACTCAATGGGGTTCAATCCCGTTGGGGTTTGAACCATATGGGTTCCAACCCATGGGTGGATTATTTTAAAACTTCACTAAATCAGTTATTGTAGTTTAGTAATCTCCCACTTTATATTAAGGTAAATACTGTATATTTATTTAAAGATTTGAGGCTATTTGTGCTGTTGTGGAACGTGACAATTACTCATTCACTCACTTCTGTACTAGCTTCTACACTGCTGCCACTTTTCTTGAAAAAGACCTAACTCTTGTAAGCCACAGATGAAAGGAACCTGCCAACATGGTAATAGCTGTATTTTCAAACACAATGCATGGGAAGCAGCTTGAGTACAGATGAGACTGTGCTGACATCACTTAGCAGCGTCTGCTCCATTGCCAATAAAAGCTTAGACTGAGCAGGAGTAACCTATTTTTCATACTGTTCAACCTCCTTGAAAGATCTATCGTCACCACTAGCCTAAGTGCATATAAACTGTAACCATACCCACTCACACTGATAATACTAGGGGTGGTGGTGGGGATTTTCATCTTAACGTCTGTCTGCCAGACTCCAGAAGGAAACACTAACTTTCTCCAAGTTAGGGATGGGATGAGGGATGACTACTTACTTTAGTCGGTACTAGCCAACTGACTTGCAAAGCAAACCATGCCTATACTTCTCAAGTGCAATCAAGTGTGCACAACTAGGTACATTTCATTTTCCACACATTTGAAAAATGGATTGATGCTCTACTAACCTTAACCATTTTGGCACACACTATTAAGCTGTAGCCTACATCTTCTCCAACACGGATGCACAACGGAGTGTGTGCACCTGTTGTTGTGAACCAGCTGGAACCAATGGAAGACACCTATGCCATAGGGAAAGGGTGTGTGTGACTTTTTCAGGTATGATCTATGACATAATTAGAAAACTATGTTTGACTCATAAAATCATAACAGAATAATAGTAATAAAAACATATCTAAAATAAAATGCTGTATAAAAATGCAGATATTAAAAATCTGCTTCAATGGCTGTGACGCTTCTTTGCACTTCTACTCTGAGCTTGTTCTAGATGCTCCAAGGGTGAGCAAAGTAACTCATTCTGGACCCTTGGTGACACTATTCAGTGGTGACATTCAGACATAGAAAAGTTTTAAATCAAGAACCATCACATTTACCTGTTCTGCCTTATTCTTCTACATCAGCCTTTCTGTGTGCCTGCTGTAAACGTGTCCACGGCACCCACTACAGTGTCAGAGATCAGTGGCAACTCCTGCATGGATATGAGCTTGGCTTGTATGAGTATGTATACATAAATTGTTGCAGACAGTGTGTGCATATTGTTGCAGAGGAGATAATGTGGGGGTGGTCACACGGAGCATGCTGGAACTCTTAGTGTTAACACCACAACAAGCCAATTTATTTCACGTTCCATCTCAGTCTCACTTGTTAAAGGCACATGCAGGCACCCCAGCAGTTGCAGTAGTCCAGACATGAAGTGACAAGAGCCTGGATCAGAACAAGCCCTGCCTCCTATGTGAGAAGCTGACATGTTCTTCTGATGTTGTGGAGAATGAATCTGCAGGAGCGGGCTGCTGCATTGATGCTGACAGCGGAGGACAGCGTTCATTCAGTGTCATGAACTCTGTGGACACCACAAAGTTCTCAGTGATAATGGAGATGTCATGGATGGGAGATGTCTTCCCTGGAAGGAGGAGCAGCTTAGTCATGTCGATGTGCAATCCCCCGTTAGTGCATTTCAGATTCATGATAGATATCAGATATTAGATATCATGCCCTCAGATTTGTACTGGATGTCACAGTCTGATGAAGCCAACAGAACAGAACCATGTCATCTGCAAAAAAAGCAGAAAAGCAGAGATGCTATCCTGGGGCTACCGTACCGGATACTCCACACACCTGAGATTCTGTCCATGAGAAATCACAAATAGAACTGGTGAGAGGGCAATGTCCAGGTGAAGGCCTACACTTACAGAAAATGCGCTTGACTTCCTTTCATTTTAGTAATGACTGACCTTAAACAAATGCATTATTATTGAAAACTATCAGGAAATTTTGAGTACGTCACTTCCTGTTCACCAGATTACATTTCCCACAAAAGATCTTCCAGACACTGGATATGTAGAGCAGGAATGGAAAAGCTCTGAATGGACTAAAGGTTGAATCACATTTGTGCAATTCAAATCAGTGACAGAGAAGAAAAGTATACATTCATTGATATTAAAGTGTCACAATTTATCACTTTACAGCTTTGTCACTTGTACATACACCTCAGGGAAGCTGCAGCTCAGAGATGAAGAGAGGGGCAAGGAGGACGAGGAGGAAGACGACCAGGGTAGGGACTAGAGAAGCCCTCAACCTAACCATATCCTTAGTGGTCCTTGTTAAATAGGTTACTGAATGGCGGGATTGATAAGTCTTACCCTGATGTTATTTTATTGTTGCAGCTTGTGGAATCTTTTTTTATTCCTTAATTTTGTGCTGTGGGTGACATATTTGTTATTGTTCCCACTGTAGGTTCCTACTTTTGCAGTTTCATGTACAAAGTCGGTTCACTTATATCTTTATATTTGGCTTGTATTGTGCAGTCCAACACTATGTGACTTTGATTGTTGTCTTATTGTTCTTGTTTTGTCCAAACCTCGGGTAGCCTAGCGACCACTTTGTAGAAGCTAATGGGGATCGAATAAAGAATAAAGAATATATCCCTGTCACTGTCCTCCCTGTCTACCTCCTGGCTGCCTATTAGAGGCACAGGGGGCACATTCCCTGACAGATAATTTGTTAAGTAAATGAAACAGATGTCTTTTTGTGGTTTTGTTTTTCTTTTTTCTTACTTTTTTTTGGGGGGGGGGGGTCAAGGGTGGTGGGTTGGTAGAGTACTCCTATGTGGAAGAGTATGAGTGGTGGCAGCAGGCAGGGCAGAGGGGGGGACGTCCAGGGGGTCACACTGAATTCACCCCAGGGGTGGTTAGAAGGAAGAGGAATAACAAGGCCCTGGCAGAGCGCCCAGGGACCCGCGAACATCATTCACATCTTCCCATAATTATCAAGGCCATACTAGGATGCCTTCTTAATTTACATAATACCGTCCTGACTCTTTTACTCCTGCTATCCATCATGGCCGGTATGAGGGGATGAGGCCCTCTTCTTGTCTGTTCTCCTTCTCCCTCCGTCTTTCTTTCTCCCTCTGATTGTGTCTTGTGTTTATCTGCCCAAGCACAAAAGATTGATTCCCCACTGTTTCTCCCACTTATGTTCAGCAGATATGAATTTTCACGGGATGATGAAGCACCGAGTCAGCTAATAATAAACAGAAAACACATTCAAAAACAGAGAGAAGAAAGGGAGAGAGGAGGGGAGGCGTCTGTCTGTGTTTGGCTGATGAGGAGAGATGGATGTTGTGGGGTAAGAGACTCAGGAAGGTACTCTGAAGAAAGTTGAATTAAAAATGCAGTTCCTTTTTTTTTTACTCCCCATCACAACTTTAAAATTTCATTGTTTCATGGGGAGAGGAGGGGCACAGGAAATATGACAAAGGGGAGACTGTGAAGATACACTTTTCTGTTTGTTACATTGCTGTTAACCCTGTGTGGTTATAAAGAGCAGACTGAGATCTGCACCAGGTTAGCCATGTG
>JBBMOE010000044.1:4839646-4882419 GCA_037975065.1 Chaetodon trifasciatus
ATATATATGTGTGTGTGTGTGTGTGTGTGTGTGTGTGTGTGTGTAAGAGCTGTTCAAACATAGTTCTTATTGTAGGAATGTGTAATATGACATCATTCAGGATAATATCTGTATAAAAAATCATATTGTGATAATGGAAATACATGGAGTTGTTGACATAATGTCATCATACCATAGCGAGAATGTTCACGGCCAAAAGCCAAAGTAAGTAGTAGTTCCAAAATGTGGAGCAACAACAGTAGTGCTTTGGTTGCAAAAGATCAGATGTAAAGTAAAATCATGGTAGTATGTAAGGAGTACAAAAAGGGGGCAATGCAACAAACTTATTTCATCACTCAGAGGCACCTTGATGAGTTTGAGGAAATCCTGCAACGAGACCTCAACAGCTATTGTGAGTTCTAAACCAAGCAGGCAGACTACACTGTACATAGCTAAATCATTAGCAATTTGTATTTTGTCATTTCATTGAGAATGTCATTGTCACAAAATACCTTGAAAAACTGTGATGTTATATGAGGACCATATTGCCTGTCCCAGTATTATTTGGCATACTGTCTTCTGGCCTGCGAGGCCATTCAGGTGAGTACACAGTGCATGAAGTGCATGGAGTGTGAAGTACACTACACCTACTTTCTAACACTTACCACTTTGTCACACTACATGTACAAGCACACATAGCAAAGTAACTAGTGCGACTTTTTGTTAAAATACTTTTTCCACGGTCAAGAACAAACTTTCATGCTCAGTTATAATATTGATTTTCTAACCTGCCTCTCTGACGTGTGAAATTTCATTGTGACATTACTCCAGAATTCAGACACAGACCAAATTTACAAAAAAAACATTTGCAGGTTAAGAATGCTTGACAACATGTACAAGAAGTCCGTAAAGTGCTCTTAAATGTTTTAATTTAATATTCACTTATACATGTACTTCTTACATTTTTGCAAATGGTTCATTTTTCTTAACTTTTCTATTTTCATTTATATTTTCTGATTGTCGTTTCTGGGATTGTTGTGCATTAATGGTTCAGAAGGTAACTTTTATAAAAACGACTTTTTGCCATTTTTGCTAAAAATATCACTACATCATCACAGCAGTACATGAGACAGATAGTCTGCGCAAAAATCAGGCTTCTCTGGCTCCTCCCAGTGCTCCGATTGGTATTTGCAAGAATCCACCATGCCTGAACAAAAACAACCAATCAGAGCCAGTACATTGTTGAGTCTCATTCCCAGGTCGTCACACACATACGCTTTGGGTCCAGTGGTCAGAATTTGACAACCCATATTCCAGATCCAAAGCATCAGTGTTTGACAACCTGGGAGCCAGGAGTTAGTGGAGATCGAACTAGAGCTAAAAGTAGAGTGAATATTGCACTTAAGTCCATCAGGTGAACACAGAAATATCTCTTAATGAATGCTAATGTTGCTCTGTTTCTGCTGGATGTGTAAACAAGCGGTTTGCTAATATGTTAGCCATTAAACCAAAAGAAGAAAATATCTTGATGTTGTGTTTACAGCTTATTCTGCTGCCCCTAATGGCCAAAATGATCAATAGATGCAGCTTTACAGTTATTTCATTTTTAAAATATCTTTGAACCAAATGATGAAAGCAGTTTTAATTGAAGATGGTTTAACATGCTGTAGTGGTCTTTTTTAAAGTAGGTGGAACGATTGGATTCTATTAACACTCTGGTGAGAAGTATGAGCTCTGGACCTTGTGACATCTTCATCACGCCAAACTAAATATTGTTTTTGAGGTGTATGAAATATATATGTAAATTTGTAGTGCTAGCAAATGCAGGAATTTCACGCCAAGAAAAGTAGCCTATTTTTACTTTTAAACATCTGAAGATAAGGGTGTTTAAAAGCCCAAATGCTTGGTCGTGGACAGATGAGACTGTGTCACTGACAGCCCTGCAGAATCTGAAATTTAAAATCTCAATATTGAGCAGTGCAGACCTTTAAGTTCTGTGTTGTTAAATCAGAGCAGTGTCAGGGAGCTATGTGCTGTGTGTGGGAGCGCACAGGGCCATGTCTGGTTCACAGAGGACATTACCATAAGTACCATTACTGTCAGAAAGCATGAGATCAGTATCAGTGAAATATACTACTGCCACCGCTACAGCATCTGCTCTGACTTACAGCACTCTTACCCTAATACTGACATTTTTAGCACAGACACCAACAATGCTAGCAGAAGTAATGTGGTAATATATGGAATACCATGGCATGTCGTCAATTCAGTCACAACCAATTGGAAAGAATAAGAAGGATCAACGCCGGGATTTGATGCCATTCGGCTTTACATGAACCACACTTTTTTCACAGACATTGTCCATAGTCCAACTGTATTCATATTCCAGCCAATTATCATACTTTATTCATATGCTACCTTTTTTCCTCAAAGACATTTTCTCTGCAAGAACAAGATGAAATATTTGATACATTTGCAATGTAGTGTTTTTGGTCATAATGCCATATAAATGCAGTACAGGCTAATGGAAAATGTAAGCACATGACTGGCTGAAGCATCTGTCATCATCAGGAAAAACTCCAGCTCGCTCTGCCTTCTGGATTAAAGTCTGGATAAAAGGTGAGTAAAATAACAGCAACATCTCCAGCAACACCACACATAACAGTGTGTTTAATAGCTGGTAAGTCTGTCTCCATATATAAAGCTGTCTAAAGATAAGGGCTGAAAAACTCATGAGGCCATATTACTTTTCTCTAGTTTTCAAATATTTTGCCTATAGGTTATGCATGTTTGAAAAAAAAGTTGAAATAATAAAACTTCATTTTTGTGTCTTATATGCACTTATAAATTACTGAAAATAATAAAAACTCATTGTTTTCAAAATTTCTGTTTCAGTGCTGTTAATGTCTACAGTGCTCTCAGCGAATGAAAACAAGATACTGTGTTAAGCCCCACATCAGTGATTCAAAGTAGTTTGATCAAAGTGCTGACATTATACACAATACTGACAGACTCCAGGATAATTTTCTCCCTCTGGAGCCAATAAAATCAACCTTGACCTTGAAGACAGGAGGGATACCTTTAAAAGCATGGACAGATGTGTGCAGGTACAAACAGAAGTAGCAGTAGTAGAATTACCTCCCATTTACTCATACTGAACCAAAGATGGGAGAGGAGACAGGATGCTAGTCATTGTGAATTAAGCAGCGTTACAGAAGCTGGTTCCAGCTGTTGAGTCTTAAAGAGTCAGAAGGCTCCTCGTAATGTGATGGTCGATAGTTAAAGAGTTTAAACTTAATTTCCTGTGATGCTTGCAGGTAGCAGCAAATAGGGCTGTTTTTCATTTACGAAGAATAGCATTGGCCAGCCACAATTCCCAGACCAGCAGATGGCGCTGATACTACTTATGTATCATTGTGTACATTTTCCATCCATCGAATGGAAACACAAAAAAATTCAGAGAAAATCTAAATGCCACAAAAATGTTTTCTGCTTGGCCGAGGTGGAAAAGTTGGTTTATTGATTAAAAAAAAAAAAAAAAACGATCTGCAGAAACAAACTGACTGTATAAAAGATGACGTACATGAAGACGTTGCTGCTGCATCATTATGCAATCTGGCTCCATTTCACCACCTCACCATCTGTGTCACCAATTCCCCATGTCTCCAAAATGTTCCTAGGTCATTCTTGGGTTAAAGTTTGCGTAAAGGTGCACACATTCGTCCATCAAGTTTGTTTTTATACATCACAACCTGTGTAAACAAGGGGTGTTAGAAGGGACTTGTAATTTATAGTGTAACAACATTACACTAATAAAGGCCTACTACCTGCTCCCTATAAATACATGTAAGTAAGTTAGAAAGTTAAATGGTGTTTGTTGAGGTCACAAACCAAACACACAAACCAAAGTTACTGTCACTTTGGAACAGCATGCAAATCTACAGGCAGTCTGGACTCAGATATCGTTTGGTGAACGATGATCATTACTCACACAGACTTCAGATTGTGGGTCCTTTCCTCCGTAAAGGACAGGGATGAGGTTTGGCAGGAAAATACATCATATATATTCAGATTCTTCATTCTCCTAAAAATGACTATTTCCTCCAATGGCCTATAACACTGAGTTTAACACACATCCAGCTCACAATTGGCTGAAAGTATAGTGAAGCAGAGAAGTAGGTACCTCTGTGACCATTCTGAAATGTTTAAAGTGCTAGCCACAACAGCACAGTGTGCCTCACTGGAAATGAGGAACAGTCAGTGAGCAACACACACACTGAAATACACTGTGCTAATAGTCTGTCATCACTGTTTTTTTTTTTTTTTTTTTATTCTATGCCACCAAAATACAATGAAGTGAAAGGAATTGAGCACACACAATAATGTGAAGGACAGCCAGAGAGAGATGAAAGGACATGGGTGTTTAAATCAGAGGAAGGGAAAAGTGTGTGTGTGAGGAAGAGAGATGCAGAAAGAGAGGCAGCAAATGAGAAAAGTATGAGGGAGAGAGTGAGAGAGAAATATGGGCAGGGTCAACAATGTGTGCTTCAGAGTGCACAATGTCTGTGTGTGTCACAGAATAAGGAAACCAAACTGGATTAGTAGGATAACAAAAGAAATTATGAAATGACCACACAACATAAATCTCTCTCTCTCTCTCTCTCTCTCTCACACACACACACACACACACACACACACACACACTCACTCACGATCATAGACAAACTCATTCAAGCCATGTGTTCGGCAGACCCTGCTGTCAGCACCTCAAGATCTGCTCTTCGTAAACTTTCTGTGTTGTCGACGGTGATTTGGCTGTGATTCAGATACTGCTTTTCACTGGTATACTCTGCTTGCATGCGTGCGTGCGTGCGTGTGTGTGTGTGTGTGTGTGTGTGAGCGTGCTGTATTGCCTGGTTAGACTCTGTTAAAGTCATTACTGGCAACATTCTCTAAGGCTGAATTCAGAACCACCTACTACATGGTATCGACGAACACAGTATGCTGTATGTCCTACATACTGCATATCTGTTAAATGGATTTATTTTGCAGTCTGCTAGGCCAGGCTTAGCCAGTTTTGGAAAGTGGAAATAAACAATAACACGGCTAATGGCAAACCATCACTACTATGCAACATATCCTTATGCTCTTAAAAAAGAAATTGTGAATGTGGTTTTTCACAATTTTCCGAAAGATTAACATTTACCTGAGAGGTGTGACGCCTATCTGAGGATTGAAAGAACCAGATTCACCTGTGTTTTGTCGCACTACTTTACCGCAAATGTAACATGAGCTGGAGCTAATCCTCCAACATTATCTTTGTTCTTCTTTCATCAGTCAAACTGGGTGCCATGCTGGTTTGGTCATACTGTGAACACTTCCTCCTTGGCAAAAGCTGCATAAGTTCAATAAAATATGTCAAAGTTAATGTAATGAAGAGAGGAAGATTACGGAATAACAGACGCATGAAGACCAAACACATCTTTCAGTTGTGGGCCTGGCCTTCCTCTGCCATTGTTGCTGTAGTCTGCAGAGGCGCTTATGGAGTTTCTCAACCCTTAAAATGTTCAAGCACTTTTTCACTTCGTCAGCAATTTTTGTAAAACTGTCAAAAAAAAACAGTTGATTTCTCATCTCAGAAGTGAAACAAAACTTAAAATTGTACAAAATGGCCCATTGTTGGTCCGGCAGGTTGTTCCTACGCTTTGCATTGTGGAACCAATTCGGCAAGATCGACTGGTTTGATGCACACTGGAAAACACCGATTTTCACAAAATAAATACAACATCTGGGTATTTTTGGCATACTACAGATTTTGCTTTTGTTTGCATACTGCATACTACATGCTACATTTTGGCCAAAACAGTACATACTGCTAGTAAAATAGGTGGATTTAAAGACAGGCATGGTGTGTTTTGCTACAAATTGTTTGGTAATCAGACTGTATTGCCATATTGTTTCATGTCTTTCATTCAGTTTGACATTATTTTCATGTTAGCCAGTTTGTGACCGGGAGGGGAGCTTGTTTTATTTGGTTTTGTTCTCAATAATAAGTACTGAGTAACGCATCCTACCCACATTGTCATTTCTTGTTGAAGAAGCAATGGTCAAATAACTTGTTAGTATAGCCTCCCAAATTAGCAAGCTAACTCACTAACCTGCAGTAGCCCATATAGCTACAGCTCTAGGTCCTCGACCATACAGATTAAAAACAAAAAATGACTTAAAGACATGCAGATACACACTGATGATGTCAGAGGGCTGTGATTAGTTGATCGCAATGTCAGTCCAGGCACTTGTTTTTTTTTCTCTTTCTTCAGCTGCATTCAAGTCATCAAAGTTGCTTATTCTCCAAATGGCTTAAAATAAACTGAAGACACTCACCCCTATAATTAGATGTTAGTTTTTTTGCAATAAATCGCAAATTGTAACGTGTCTGTAACTGTTCTTTTTTATTACAATAAAACTGCTATGGTTACTGGTTTCAGATACGGGCTGTGCATTGATTTAGAACGGTGAACAATTTAGTAAGAGTCCATTATCAGGAATTAGTGAACACCCAAAGTATTCACTCAGACAATGGTATAATTGTGGATCAAGGTACACATTTGTGCATTATTTTCTGTGGGTTGAAACTATTAGTCCAATAAAAACTTGTGTGACCTTACTTCAGGATCTGATGTCATTGGTGGTTGTTGTTCCTACAAAATCATAATTATGTAGCCCAGGACCATCACTGCAACTGACCAATCATGTTGTTTTGATGACAAAGCAACTCTAGGAGGAAGGTCAGAAGAATATACATATGGGAGAAGTCAGCCTTTCTAGCACATGGTTAATGGTTTGTAAGGGTCTATTTAAGCCAAACCATGATATTTTCCTAAACCTAAGTAGTTTTGTTACCATATTTAATTGCCAAAACCTAACCACAATGCAACAGAAAACTGAAAAAAAAGAATAACAAATCAACACTAAGTTCCACACTGGGCATGAAACCAAGTCTCCTGGGTGAAGGTGCCATGCTTCTAGGATGAAAAAAATCACAAAAAAAACTAGTTTGTCACAAAGTCTGCTTTAATATTTCTCTTCAGCCACACTCTCTCAAAATCACTGTCTGAGGGATAACTGTATATTGTTGCATCTTGACAATTAAGTTGCAACCAGATTTGAGTCTCTGATTTTTTATTTAATTTTTATCTTAACTTTGGTGTATCTTAATTAGAGTTTTCAAATTTTAATAACAGGTTGTGGATAAGCAGTATTTTACTTTGTGGTCAAGCAAATAATTAAGTTGGAGAAACTGGTCATTTTCAGCCATAGTAATGCAAACGGTTGATTTGAAACTAATCAAATCATTTAAGCGAATCTGACTGAAAGCGATTCAATCAAAATTGTAAACTTGACAAATAAAAATCATTTAAGTTTTACCATTTGAAGGCTTTTGGTCCAACAAATCTCTTTTCTCAGTGCATGAGACCAGTCTTATTACACTGTCAAATGTTTTTGTAATGGTATAATACATAATGTCCTTGACCTTTTCTACAGTGGTACAATTTGGACTTGAGATGACAGGCCAATTTGACACCAAGGGATATGGTAACATCACCAAGGTAATTTAGAGTTTCCTAATGGATAGTTAGCTTTACTTGTTGCTAAACTAAGCTAACTGCTAACTTCCGCTAACTGCCACTATTAGCTTCTTAGCTGACTTCCAGTTGTGTTCACTGGGAGTTAGCCATTTTAATCTTGCATATTAATATGGTTCCTGTAAGGTAAGACAAGATAAGACTTTATTGATTCCACACCAGGGAAATTAAGTTGTTATAGCCAGCAAGTATTAAAAAAAGCAAAAACAGTGGCACAGAAGGGTCAAGATAAATAGCATAAAGGATACAGAATAACAAAAAATCAACTATGTATGTGAACATTATGTACAGATTATAAAAGTACTAATTTCCATAAAAAATATTACTGCCCATAAAAATACCACTGCCAATATTCTTATGAAAGAAACTACCAATACCACAATGTTGAAATTCTACTTGAGAAATAATGTTGTATTAAAAGAACATTGAATTGCACAAGTCAATGTATATTTTTGTTTGTTAAGCTTATGCTTTTGGGTTAAGGAACCAAGGCAGCAGAGACAATGCACCAGAACAATGGGCGCAATAAAAAGACAGTTTTAATTCAAAGTTACAACACCAAGGAAACAAAAGGATTTTTTGTTACAAAAATTAAAGTTTTAATACAAGGAGCCCCGTAACCAAAAGTTGAACTAAAGTGGGTGGGAAGGCAGGAGTGGCAAACAGTTCTTGTCTCTCAAGCGCAGCAGACTGAGCGCACAAGGGAGATGATCCTGCGAGCACAGAATTAGTCAAGAGGAAAAACAGTTCAAAGGAAGTGCAAAGAACAAACACTAGAAGATCCAAAGGCCAATCCACGTTACCAAGCTCATGAGCATAACAATCTGGCACTGCAGCATCTCGAACATGCCACTTAAATGGAGGAGGGAATGATGAGCTGACAGGTTTCAGGTGCACCACCCTACCTGGCCGCACCTCCACTGCCACACTGGGGGAAGACACTTAATCCACAAGGCATCAAAGCAGTGAAAAAAAAAAAAAAAGTAACCAGCCCCGCTTCCTAACACAGTTGAAAATAAAATATACAACATGTTAAAAATTGCACAAAATGTAATAGATAATGTGAGCATGTTTTAGCATCGATAACAATAGTGCAAAAAGAAAGTTTGTGATGTAGATGTTGAAAGACAGTATCAACACAGTGTTACATTACATGATGCTGACATCCCAACATTCTTGACTTCTGTTGGGATGAAGGACCTGCAGTAGCGTGCTTTCTTACACACTGGATGCAACAGCCTGTTACTGAAGGAGTCGTTTGACCCAAAGGCAACTGTTGACCTGTGGACACAGACAGCTAATCAGAGGCTCACACAGGGATGGGAGGTGCATCTTCATCAATTACAATTCAGGAAGCTGAAGAGGAGGGCAGTGTGACACTCAACCAAGGACTGGTAGATGAAGATGCACCTACCATCTTCATCTATCATGCAGGAAGCTGAAGCAGAGGACAGTGTGGGAGACACATTGGAAGGCAGCGCTTTATGAAGATTGTATCTATTTAGACCTCATTATGTATGGGGTGAGTACCAAATAACATCTCCTGATATTCACCTGAGGATCTGACTAAAAAAGTTACAGTGTGCACACCGCTGACTATAAACCTTGTTTTAAGCTCTGGTCTCAGCATGAACAGAAGCTTTTCTCTCCAGTGCTATGGTAAAGAGACTGGTTTTCATACAGTATTTCAGCTCTGATGGACTTACCCATAAGCCACTTCTAAAGGTCAACTTTTGACATCCTAAAATTTTAATTTTGTGTCCCTGGTCTGAGCAATTATGGTGAAAATGGTCCTGTGGTGTCACGAAGGCGCAATGTTATTTCTATTGTGTTGACCAATTCCTGATAAAAATGGTATGGCACTGCATAATGATCCTCTGCAGTTTAGTTTTCAGCTTTATTCATCATGATAGCTCTATGTCTTGTTGTCTCTGTATAATAGGTGCAAGGCTGCATTTCCACCTAGCAACTCCGAGCTTCTTAGTTTTTCTTTAGGTTTCTATCTGATGCAGACATCTTTCTCAGAGAGGACCGGATGGCCAGAGGGAAAAGGTTGGTGAGGTGGACTTTAGACAGGCAGACCTCAGTGATTCCATACTCTTCAACTGACAGTCAGGAATAGTCTAAAAGTGGGAAATTTTCTGGCGCTATGTATACGTTCCAAGAGTAAGATAACAGAACCAATATCAATTGCATGTCTATGTTTTAAGTAGAGTGGACTCAGAAAGTGTAAAGCCTAAATCTTACCATAAAAAGACAGGAGGCATTTTGTCCAAAGGTCAAAAACACCCCACCCAACAGTTCATGACTTAATACACTGCTTTAGATCAGATCAGATAAAGGTCTGACCTGCCAGAGTGCACTCTGTAAGTATGTGTTTTCAAGTCGGTACCAATCCCGGTGACTAGCACAATGCTACCACAAGGCAGATAATTCATCTGCTGTTTCAGTGACAGTCAAGATCCTGGTTCCTGGGAATCAAGCTGGGAGGGTCGCCATCCACTAGGATTGCTGGATCTTCTTCACGGATCTTTTCACTCAGTGAAAGACCTGACCTGCATTTAGAAACAGGCTAATAGTCCCTGTGCCACATTCCTTCATGTTTTATCTCATGTTTCTCTTATGTTGTACAACATCATACAAGATCATAACAACAACAACCCACTGACCACTGTTACCACTGACTTAATGCAAATACTCAACATATGAAAACTTCTTACTCCTTAGTTTCTAGTTCAACTTCCAAATTCTCAAATGATATTAGAATTACTTAGTTTTGACAAAATACACTCAGCATTTATTGACACAATACAAATATCAGACATGATAGTCAAACCAAACTGTTTCAACTTGGCCAATATTTAAGTAAGCAACAAAACGCATATCCACATATTAAACAAAACTTACTCCTCAGTTAAAGTAATATGGTGTTTTTTTCTGTAGAAACACAGTACCTGTTTCACCAACTGAGTGAACACAATAATTCTGACAAATATTCTTGGCAGGAACAATAAAAGTACATTTTGTAGTCCTTTTTTTTTACTCCTAGTACTCCTAGTTCAACCTGGCAACTTCAGCAAAAATCCTCTTCCTGTATCACAGACTTTTTTTTTTTTTGCTCCAAAATTGCACTGTCAACTTCCTGTTACTTTTTGTAATAGGGACAGAAATGAGAAACAAAAGATATGAGAAGTTAATAGTTCAGCTGTTTATAACTTTATTGATTTCTACTTTAACCCATTTTGTTCAGCTGGGCTACAATTGTATCTCATTTGTTTAATCTACACTAAAACACAGGCATAAAATTAGTAGTTTTAAGTGCAGTTACTTACTGGAACTATTTTCTTCACAATCAACAGATGATCCATGTACACCACACTTCTGTGCACTGTCCCTGGCTATAGCACAGGTCGCCAGATAAGGTCAATGAATACACACAAATATAAGTATGTCTATACAGGTACCAAAAGGTGTTGGGCATAGTCAGTGCTTCCAATTATTGTTTGCCAAGAAATAGTTAAAGCATGAAAAGCCGCAAATTGTTGTGTATGGATTACACGAACATGATGCTATGTGTTACGTTAGTGCCTACTAAATTGATATTAATATATCAGTCACATAAAGAAACCAAATTAGAATACTTTGAAATTAAATTAAAAATGTATTCAAAAGGGTACAAAGATGGTACAATGAGATACATACATGGATATGGGTAGGTGCGTAGCTTGACACACGGGGATCTATTTTCATCCTCGCCACTGGCGGGGCACAGGGTGTGCACCCTGCGCAGTGGTATTTTCGTGCAGTGCAGGCGGGCGCGCAGCGCACTTGGTATTTTGGTAAACCGAGGCGTACAGAGGTACGCTAGGATGGGCGTTGCGGCGCAGTAGGGGGAGGTGTCGGCATAATCAGCCGGCAGATTTGGATTTTCGGTCCATTTCGGTCCACGCCGGCAGTGTAAAAGTGCGCTGAAAGCTCACCACCCCAGACATGGTCAACTCTGTGCGCCAGCGGCGCACCGCTGGGCAAGTGGATTTTCATAAACCGGCGGAGTTTAAAAAGGCAGGTTTCCACAGTGTCTGGCATTTCACTGAGATCAATAATTAGCAACAGCCACGATTCAATGCAACTATCTGAGTCAGCACGTACAGTCAGGCCTAAATTTATATACTTTGATCAGTATCTCATCTGACCACATCGCAAGGGCGTTTGGTCACTCAAACTGACCGAATGTACACAGGTGAAACAGGGATGCAAACTAATCAATTAACGTCGCTGTGCCAACCAGAAACAGCCGTGGCATCCTACAGAGCGTATATACTGCATCTATCTCAGAGCACTCAAGAGACGGAGAGGGACAAACACACGGAAAAAACGCAAGTGATGATCGTAGTCCGCTATTACCCAAGTTGTAAGCAGGTATTGATAAGCATAGATATAGCAGATGGAGGAACATGATGGACGGGGTTGTGAGATGGGTGGAAACCACAGACAAGGTGCAAAAAGTGGACTTACGAAGTGTTTTTGACATCATCAATATGTGTAAATCAATGATTCGAGAGAAAGTCTGCATTTTTGGCAGTTAGCAGGGACTTCAACTACAGATTTTATTAAGGGAGAGGAGCCTTGGGTGCAGCCATGGTGAGGCAATAAAGCAGCAAGATGCATGACTGATTTGCTGACACACCTATCAATATAGCAAATCAAACCCTTCCAAAAAGATAATACAAAAACTCGTTTGAAATTTACTCAAGAAAATGCAACTTCTCTTGAAATATATCAGCAACAGAAATACTTGAAGGAAAAGTTATAATGTTAGGCATAGACTTGATTAGTTAGAAGGTTTTTGAAACATTCTGATTGGCTACTTGCTTAAGTTGCTGCTTGATGGAGACTAGGGAAGGAATGAGTAAAAATAGACAGAAATAGAAAAAGGCAGATGGGTAAGACATAAAGTTGATGGAGGTAGGCCGGAAGATAGGTGGATGTGATGTCAAAGTAGATAAAAAGAATGAGTTGACACACAAGTGCATATGGAAAGTTGTTTTCCACATTTTGTTGTGTTTCAGGCTCATCTTCAGTTTTATCAAAAATAAAAGACTGCAATATACCATTTAAATAAGTATTCAGTCCCTTTGTAATGATACTTGCAATTGAGATCTAGTGTATCCTATTTCTATCAGTGTTCTTGAGATACTTCTATAATTTGATTGGAGTCCACCTTGACAAACCTTAAAGAAGGACAACCATCAGTGCAACACTCCGCCAATCAAGTCTTAATGGTCTTAGTGGCAAGATGGAGGCCATTCCTCACTAAAAGGTGCATGACAGCCTGCTGGGAGATTCCCAAAAGGCACCTGAATGATTCCCAGATGATGAGGAGCAAAATCCTTTGGTCTGATTAAATGAAGATTGAACTATTTGGTGACAATTCTCAACGGAAACCAGACTCTGAGCATCACCTCATCTATACCATCCCTACAGTCCAACATGGTAGTGGCATCATTATGCTGTGGGGATGTTTTTTGCTATGACAGGGACTGGGAGATTAGACAACATAGAGGGAAAGATGGATGCAGAAACAGAAAGAGTAATCCTGAGTGATAACCTTTACCAGAGTACTCAGGATCTCAGGCCTGGGTGAAGGCCTACACGACTTCAAACTTGAACCATTTTGGCAAGAAGTGAACTGAACCTATTTTTGTTTGCTATTGTGAAGTATTGTATGTAGATTGCTGAGAAAAAATAAAATAAATTTAATCCCTTTTAAGATGACTCTGAAAACATAACAAAATGTGGAAAACTTTTTTGCATGTACTATATGTAGGTGAAGAGAGAGACATACGTTAGGTGAAGACAATTGTTTGAGGTAGGCAGAGTTAGGCAGAGATAAAGTAGATGCAGATGTGGAAGGGATTGAGGTGTGATAAATGGGAGAGCGAGTATATTGAGTGTAAGGCAGAGTGACAGAGATGGGAGACAGAGTGAGACCTTCACAAGAGAGAGAAGAGAGAGAGTCCAGTCACAGCAGAGCCACTAATAACCCTCTCTCCATAACCCAACTCTGCCCTTCCATGTTAACATACTGTGAACTGAGCACAAGTGACAAAATCAATCAATCACGGCCGCCCGCCGACCGGCACAGAAAGGGACAGAGGAGCTAACAGAAATTGATGACATCCCCGCTCGAATTTTACACCATTTCGGCCACGGCGGCGATTGAAACAGACAGAGATTTATAGTCCAGTCGGGGACTGCGGCTATCCTTGATTGCCTCTTTTTTCCCTCACTTCTTTCTCCACCATGAACCCCCCTTTTTTGCATATTTATTCCCAAGTTCATTAAGAATAAGGAGACGCATCAGAGTGACAATGTTATTTCACCTTTGGGGGAGGAGGTGGTGGTGGAGGGTGGGAGGTTACATTCCACACTTTACATGAAAGCAGAGCTGCCTGTCCTCCTGTCTGTCCTGTGTCACTAGTTACACCTCTCATTTTGATGTGATTTTTGAAATTTGACTCTAAAGATGAGATTTAATGCAATTTAATGAGACAGAGCTGCTTGTCAAAGTGTGAACCTGGTTTTAAAGGAGTGAAGCCCTTTCCTTTTCTTTTTGAAGCTTGGGACAAAGCTAAAGACAAGCTGAAAGCTACAAAGAGTGGATGAACCAACTTGAACAGATGGTTTAGTCTTTGACATTCAGGAAGGATCACAAATCCGATGGCCGAGTAAATACACCCGAGAACACTAGGGCTGTACTTTTTTTTTTTTTACCATTCAAATCATCTGTTGAGGTTTTCGAATGAAGCTTTGAATGTCTGTCATCATATTTTATGATGTCATGAGGCATCATAGCCAAAGCAAAAGCGAGCCTTTTGCTACTTGCCTGTGGAATTGGTTTGATTGTGGAATCATTTATATTTATTCGCTCGAAACAGCCAGATTACTGTACATTACCTGTAAGGTTGCGAGGAACGGCAGACGCTAAGGGTGTCTGTGAGTGTTTGTTTTCAGTTCAACCTCTGACTGAACTCGGCACTCGCGAGACTCCAGTTCTTTCAGTTATTTCCTGCCAGTCTTTTCTCTTTCCCCTCTCCGCTCTGTACATTCATGAAGTAAAGTACATTTCCCCTCCAGTAACTAGTCGATGAAGAGAGACTAATTACAGATCAGGTCGGCACCTCTGTGGCACGTTGCAGCAGACAGGTTGAAGTGAGGATAAATCCACTTTTTAATCCCCAAAGTTTGAAAAATAAACTCTGAGCTCTCTTCCTGCCAGTAAACAGCTCTAGATTACAGCAGAACCCGGAGTGACTCTGGTTGTTTATTCATCCAGACGCTCCGGTCTGCCCTCAGCTCTCTCCTCCAGAGCTCCCTGGCTGTCAGCAGTGGTCTGCCGGTGTCTGTCCCTCCGCTCTGTCTGGTCCTCCCCATGCCACACCCTACAAAGCCTGTGATATGCATTTGAATGTTGATTTAGACTAAATGTCAACATTAAGATTAAAGCTTCGGAGTATTCGGTGCAGCTCTAGATAACACACTGGTCAATAACCACTGGAGCTCTGGAGGTAGAAGACCTGCAAGAAAACCAACTGTCACATGTTCTTGTAACAAAACAAAAATGGACACCAACCGGCAGGTTGCATTGTTTATATACAGTGGCATTTGTGCAGTAAAGGCCATAAACAAGGAAAAAGTAATTGAGCCTCAAACGTGTATCACAGTTTGGTGTGATTATGGAAGCAACTGGAATTAAAGACTTAACATTAGACCCTTTACATTTCACACATTATATGATTGTGTCTGCTGACTGTCAAAACCAACTGTCTCATATCTGGTCCCATCAGTCGTCACAAATCAGATTCAGAATCCCAGATGTGTCTGGACTGTGTCCATGTCTTAAATTGATTGCTTTTGATTTTCCAACATAGGTCTTGGTTACATTGTGTCCTGTAATGTCTTTAGTGAGATTTGACAGGTCAGTTGTCAGAAATGAGAGTGGAGCAGGTAGACCCAATTGCAGGAGGTGGCAGACAGACAGGATTTAATGGTGAACTCAAAAAAAAAAAAAAAAAACCTCAAACAAAGGACCAGGCATCAGGGGCAAGTGGCCAGGGAGCTGAAGAATGGAGGGCTAGACAAGGACAGAGCTCAAATCCTCTGACAGGTGGCAGTGGGGGCCATATGGGGCAGTGCAGGAGGTCTCAGGCAGCAAAGGCAGAACCCCTCTGGTGGTGGAGCTGGAGGCAAGTGAGCCAGATGCTAGCTGACCAAGATGCTGGCTGGAGGGTACCAGGCCCAACACTAGCTGTCAGGGATGTAGGCTAGCTCTTAGCATGCCAGGGTGAAGGCTGGTTGCAAGCTGGCTGGATGTTAGCAGGCCAAGGTGTTGACTGCAAACTAGCAGCAGTCCGAGGAGTAGACTGGAAGCTAGTGGGTTGGATGGTAGTGGGCCAAGTTGTGAACTGGCAGCTCACAGGCTAGATGGTAGCTTGCTGAAGGTGAGTCCAGTACTGTTTGAGTCATTCTGTCCCTGGTAGTGGCAATGGTAGTGGAGCAGCTAGACCCAGATGCAGAAGAAGGCAGTCAGAAAGGACTAAATTCTGAACTCTGAACACTTAAATACTAAACTGTGGAGGGGATGAGATGCAAGAAACGGATGGAGAAGCTCATGCTAGGGGAATGAGGTGAATGAAACAAGAGAACATGGATGGAGCTGATTGGCTGAGCAAAGCACTGGGAACAGGGCAGGGCTAACAAGGCTGATGTGGGGCAGTGACTAGTGCCTCTTGTCACTGCTGGATATGAGAGAAGACAAGTGCTCTCAGTTCACTCACAGGCTGCATCAATGATAGTGACAGCGATATGGCCAAAATCATCTATCACCATCGTCCTTCCAAGTTTTTTTTACCCTGTTTTGCATGCTCAATTTTATCATTTATTAAAATCATTTCAGGCTCTTCAGAGATTGTACAGTGTAAAAAGGAACAAGGAACAAGATGTGTATTTAAATTCTTTCTGTTGATTAATTATGAGTCTTAAAGATCATGTGCAGGGTCAAGCCAACACACCCACAGTGACCTGATGTGTTATTTTAGCAAAAGCTTAACATAAAGCTCGTAGGTTTGATACTTCTCATGGTACTTCTAAGTGATTTCTAAAGGCAACTGGGCTTGCTTGAGGTTCTAGAAGACGTTTTGCCTGTCATCCAAGAGGCTTCTTAAATTCTTACTGACTAGTGGGAAGTATGTTCTAGTGAGTCTGAATTTTGCACTTAACCCACGATCAGACGATAAAAGCCACAGTGAATTTACAAACCTGCATTTTATCCTTTGCTGGAAGCTTTGGTTTTCCATATTCACTGGGTGATTGCTCATGGTGAAGAAGAAGAGGATTTTATACCCACTGTTTAATGTAGAAAATAATTCAGGGTAGTTTCAGCATTCAGCTCTTTTAAGTGAGGCCTGTGTGAGGAACAGCCCAGTGTCATGTTGTAATCTGCTATTGAGATCTCATCCTCAAGTGTCTTTATTTGTGTGCTGGAAAGGAAAAATTATGCCTACTGTTCTTTATTGTGTTTGCAAGCTGTTTTTTGCTGTTGCAGTGCTCTTTGCATAATTTTATCTATTTGTCTGTGAGTGACTTTGTTGTCTGCATCTGTCGTTTTGACTAGGATGTCTGGGCGGGGGTGGTGTCGAGGTGGGGTTGACTCTCCCCTGCTCATTCATGCTTTGAAGGTTTTACGAGTACTTATGGAAAGTATAAATTTCACAGGCAGCGCTGAGATGCAACCAAACAGTGCTTGACGGTGGCATCACTGTGACGGCCACAGCAGTTAGCCTGACAGCAAATTGATTAGAATAATTCAAATGTGATGAAGAACTTTCATCATGTAACCACATAGTCCGGTGAGTGCGCCATTCGTTAGGGCCGCTGGGGTTTATGATAGGACTGTGCACTGGAGAGAGAAAACATATCAAGGATATGCATTACACCAAACATCTTTGTCGCAAATGGAAATGGCCCCACACACTCTGTGTGACAATTGTCATGAAAAACTGGAGCTGTTAGGAATTAGAGTCCTGTCAGAGCTTTTCTCTTTTGAATTTGTATCTTGACATTACAGTAATAGGACTTATGTTCAGGCTCTTTAACCGTGGTGTGAGGATGAAAATGATATAGTATGATGGTGATTGCAGTAAAGCACAGATGACTGTCAAAACATCATGACAATCAATTATACACTCAAACTTATCCAAAAATAAAAGCAGACATGAAGGTAAAAGTTCAGATATATAGAAATGCATTTAGTCTTGCACAAAAAATACATAGAAAGCTGTATTTCCATCATCACTACAAAATGTGTATGATGTGTATCTGACAATAAAAACTGATTGGATTTGATCTAAATAAAACCCATTTGCATCAATATTACTCATTAAACTACCTTCATGACACGTTATGTTTAGCTTAAGCTGACAATGTTTAAAGGGCCTGAAAACATTCCAATCTTATTTCTCTTTAACATCAAATATTGACTAAATAAAATGGAAAAGTTGAGGAAAAAATAACCCCCCTTTTAGCATTACTAATTAAGATAGTCAACAGACTAGGTATAAACCTGTTAGACAGCTGGACCATGGATGGTTGCTATACTACACTGTGGCCAAATAACTACATGTATAGTCAATGGTAGTTCCTACAGTGTCAATCTCTGGATAGTAAATGTTCATCTTGCCCACATATGTGGCTTCCCATGTGTTTTGACCGGGAAGGCCTGCAAAGCTTTTTCTACTTTAAGTATGACTGACAATGAAAGTTACCAAAAGATCAAAACTATATAGCTGCCATGTGGTTGCATACCAAGCCTGTTGAGACAGTTGCCCTGTGCACTCCTGTGGTTTTTGGGTTAGATGAGCCTGATTTCCAACCAGTTGACACAGGCTACTCTCCATAATGTTTCCAAATGCATCTCAGTGTTCTTTCTACTGCACAGTGAAGTTTTGCTTGGTATGTGTCCTGATCTGGCAGTGGCAGGAAAGAAGTAATCTCTATGATTTGACTGGTGCTCATGTGTGGAGTGACTGCCCACATTCCCCTGTGGTCTTCTCCATGCTCTCTATTGCAGACCAAATCATACGTTTATCCAGTATGTGTGGTCCCATGGGTTCAATGCTGCGCAGTCTCATTCAGAAAAATGGGTACATGGCTTGTGGACTCTCTGTGTTGCTTCAAACCTGAGCCAAGTTTATAACAATCTGCAATTTTCTGTAGTGGTACCAGTAATGTTTGTTCTTAAAGCATTCTGAAGTCACAAATGGTTAAGCTACATAAATGTAATAGATGCAGCTACAAGAACGATACTTTCCACTTACATCTTTAAATGATTTGAAAAAGAATTTAAATGAAGCAAATGACACTAAGTACTAATAAATGGTTACAGTTTATTAATTAGTATACAGTTTAGTAAAATAGGTGAAAGGTATGAACTTTTTCATCAACTACCTATGCGTTATTTTCACACGTGATTCCATTTTCAGAACAGGAGTTGAACTATGTGTGGAGGAGGCTTGCTGTTGATGATGTAACCTCAAAACGATCAAAACCAATGTGGTACAGAATTAGTACCAACTAAATGAACATACAAACTTTTACAAAACAACTGCATTAAGTAGGCCTACATTAAACAGGAGAGGTCTCACCACAATCAGTGCATTTATATATTTTTCCACATATGAATGAGGCAGTGCAATTAATTGTACACATCAGTACCAAACTGTGCTTAAACTAGATTTAAAAATGTGCTGGTTGTCAAGTAATTAAAATGAATGTACAAATGACTATTTTGTAATACAAAATACTGCAGTATTTTACCATTGTTTTACCTCAGATGTCACAGCAGAGTTTCAACGTGTAAAACCTTTAATGTACATACTTGCTACTTTCTTACCAGTTGTTCTGTTGGGGAGTCCTACATCATATGTATGTGAATAAAGTAAAAAGCCTTTAGTGTCTCCAGAGAGCGCTGTGTGCCATCTGATAAATGTCCTCAAGTGATGTCACTTGAGTCAGCACTGGTTGGGACTGAAGACTACAAGTTTCAAATTGAAATAAATATGGGGATGTGGAGTTAGACAGAAGTGTGCTTAACCAACTCTAACTCTGTAGCCAGCCCCTCATCTCTGCTGCAGGCTAGAAGCTCCAGATTATATTAGCCGCTACTAGCATAACACCCCAATCTCCCATTCAACAGCCAGCTGTGGAGTTGCATTGTGCT
Organism: Chaetodon trifasciatus; assembly: GCA_037975065.1. NCBI lineage: Eukaryota > Metazoa > Chordata > Actinopteri > Chaetodontiformes > Chaetodontidae > Chaetodon > Chaetodon trifasciatus. Next base: position 4,859,549 of record JBBMOE010000044.1, read on the forward strand.
GTAGACCCCAGGTTTTGGTGAGGAAGAAGACTACATGGAATAAGAGAGAGGATATCTCTGGTTCTACTGCATCAATTTTGAACCTTTATTGAAAACTGTCTGAGTCTAAGTTGAAGTGCAAACCACTATTGTAAACTCAATTGTAAGAATTCAGACAACTCATAACAGTACAATTTTCTGTGGTTATTACTAATTTGGATTAATTTTGTGTTGTATGTGAGATTTTGAGGCAAAAATTTGCCTTTTATGTTGAGATTCACAAATTAAACCTCACATTAAGATTGAAAAGAAGCAATTACAAAATACTGTAATCATAATTCATATATGCAAATTAGAAACATATTTAGCCCTATACTTGCCAAATGAACAGATGACATATAGACAGAGGACGAGTGAGCAAAAATTTTCTTAGCCAGCAGTTTGGAACGAGAACCGAAGTAGATACAGAACTACACATTTGTCTCACATCTGGTTTGAGCAGGAAACTGCAGTATTTTGCCCAAAATATAACGACAGCATGAATCCCTACATTCATTTACAAGAAACAGAATTGAGTATACAGCCAGACAGAAATCTAACGTACTGGTGAGTAGTGGCCCAATTCAGGCACTAGTTATTAACATTTAGTCAAATATGTTATAGTAAAAATGAGAAAAGTGCTCCTGGGAGTTGGACCACTCTCAATCACATTGAAAGAATTCAGTTTGACAGTGGCCGAGGTTGCGCTAAGTTCTAATAAATGGTTGAACATTGTTTCACAAGAACACCAGAAGGCAGCAATCAAAGTGCATAATAAAATGAATACTTCCACTATTCCAGCACTGGCTGCAACCTCCAAGTCTCAAAAATGCAGAGAAATGTGGTTTATACAAACTCTCAGTGATGATCAGTTATTGAAGGCTACTGTTGCTTCCACTACTCCACATCGACACATGCATGTGTCTTTTTCAGCAACTTTTAAAGTAATAATCAGTGACATTTTCATATGAATAAATGTCAGTTTTGATGCTTTTCTGTCACTGATTGCTATAACACAGCCGGGAGTCAACCTATAGTCAGTTCATGAAAGCTTTTACATCTGCTGGTGTAAACAGCCGGTGTCTGCAAGGTCTCTCCTGGAAAAAAAATGTTTAAAGTGCACAAGAAGCAGTGACACATTTGCTGTTTATCTGAAATGAAAATAGGACGAGTTTTATTAGCAGATTTACGGTTATGGCTAGATTAGAATTTAGATTTTTGTCATTTTGGCGTCGCGCCATGTTTCCCAACCTTTGTGGTTTCTGACCCCATAAAATGAAGCAGTGTCTATTTGCAACACTTGTCACAGCTTGTCAAAGACCACAGAAGAGTGATTTTCTACTCTAAATGTCTCATATATTCCCATTTAAGTTGAATCATTACCAGAGTTGAAAATATCATTATTTAACAAAAAAGAAAAAGTTAAAATTTAAAAACAGGACCACAATCTGGCTCAATGCATGTGACAAAGAGGGAAGTTAGTTAAAGTGCCAATTGATTATATATTAAAAATAAACTAGCAGCATTATTTACAATTGCATCAGAGAGTGGAATGTATGGATGGGTGAGGGATGTGTGTTGTTGTTGGAGGTAGTAAAATGTCAAGCCAAACCAAAAACCTGAAGATATGGAGTCTAGGAGAGAGAGAGGATGAGACCAGGCTGATAGTTCTTGCCTTGAAGGAGGCCTACACAGGTGCCACCACATTGTCTTCACGACTCTCCAGACTGCATGGGAGCAGAAAGGGAAGGGTCATGACAGAGTTCAAATTTGTGTAGCAGAACAATGTTTTGTTTTTGTTTTGTTTTTTTTCTATGAACTTGTCACCTTGTGTCCCTCTTGGCTGGGGACCACTGGTTTAAGGCAAATGTTTAAAGTTGAGTTGATGGAATTAATTATGCTCATGAATGCCAATAAAACATAAAAGGAAATGTCTGTGTGTCCTTGATTGGCTTGTGAACACTTCATCTCCACATCTCATCATGTCCTCACACACACATTCACACAGTCAGCCCGCCTTTTGTCGACGCCACTCAAACGCAGCAGTCCGCCGTCACACGCATCTGCATCCTGTGTAATTTGTCACTGCCGCATCTCACGCCGCCATTGGCTGTTGCCAAGCAACCTGTGTGTCTAACAGGCTATTTCCCATGATAAATTAGCTGGGCTGTTACTATGCCAACAGAATTTGTTACTTAATTAAACTGATTCCGATCGCAATTGGCTGGAGGGGGAGAGAGAGAGAGAGAGAGAGGGAGAGAGTGCTCTGACAGAGAGAAAGTGAAGGAGAGAGAGGGCCGTAACACACACACACACTCACACACACACACACACACACACACACACACACACACACAGGGGCCAAGGAAGTGAAATGAGACTGAGTGAATCCACAGAGGAATGACTGTTATTAGATAGGCTGAGATATTGAAATGGTCAGGCTTTTCAGACAAGGGCAACAAAAGAAGTAAGGTGGAAAAAGAAAATACACATACGCACTAAAAAAAACAGAACCCATCTGGAATTAACAGCTTGATGCCTTCAGAGGTGATTCATTTTTTCTCTCCGCTCTTAAGAGAAATGCATTTTCTCTGACAACAAATGTGTTGGGTTTTTTTTTTTTCTTCTATTCTACTTTTATTCAAATGAGCTGCTGGAAGGTCAGACTGCTCAGGTGGTGTAGAACTCTCACCACTATACTTCAGCATTAGAAATCTGCCCCCAGTGACCAGCATGAGGCCTTTTGTTTATATGACTGAATGAGAAAAGTAAAACATGACTTATAATTCCACTATCTGTCAAAGAAATACTGTCAGTAATAACTATATCAGCACCTAATTCCAGAGGTAGATCCCTATAACATCTGGAGGGAGCTGACCACATTTTATTTTTTTTAAATCTCCCCCCTTTTCCACCGCACTGCTGCTGCTGCTGCAGCTGAAGTGGTCTGGGCAATTGCATTGTGTAGCGTAGCGTACACCTCCACCAGGCTTTGACCGCTAAGCGAAGAAAAGAAAGAATGGCAGAACAATTTGGGCGTCGGAGCAGGACCAAACAGAGAAGAGCCGCAAGCATGTAATCTCCTAATTTGGAGCATCACAGCGTCAGATCCCCGCCTGCTCACCGCGTTCTCTCAGCCTTACCTATAGTTATTTCCATAACTTCCTGACAAAACCGTTTTGTCCTGCCTGATTGGGCCTATTTGCATTGGGCACCTCTTCTGCATATAGATTGATGGGTTTAATCAGCGAATCAGGGAGAGCGCTCACACATCAATCAATGTCACACCACTCTGTCTTGCTCTCAGTGGTAGAGGTAGGCTTGTTTTTTTCCCCCCCTTTTTTTGGTCACTCTGTGGTTCTCTTTCTCTCATCCAGCCCTCCTGATGTTCTGCTCACATTCATCAGGGAATGCTAGAGAGTCACAGAGACAGGAGGGAATGGGGGAGTCCATCTCTTTTTTCCCTCCACTTGTTACAGAGTCTAATGTGAACGCTGATGCTGCTTCAGTTTTTCTAGAAAAGAAAAGGAAGGAAAGAAAGCCTGAACATGTCAGAGAACATCCCTGGCCTCCATATGGGTGGATTGGCCACCACTACCTAAATCCTAGATGTTATTTCTACACTCTGATTATCCATGATCTCTAATTCATCCATCATCCTCAAAACTTTTGACAGGTGATCTTTTCTGTCTCAGAGACATTTGGACTGCTTATCGTACCTCTGCAGAGATTCTAGATCTTATTTTTCGCAAGCAATTTCATTTATAATTGTTTTATTCTGAATGTCGTCTTTCCCGAGTGACCAGTACAACAGGCCTCGACGATATTACTCCAGCTTCCAAACAGCATAACATAATCTACAGGTGCAAAAAAATGAAACACAACATGACTGATTTACCATTCATGCTCAAATATGTGTGACATTCAAATCGTGGCTGTTAATAAATAGTAGTAATGGGGATATGTCTGACATAGGTAAAGACAAGCCTGTCCCAAATAAAAGCAGAATAACAAACATTGGCTCACAAGTTAGCATAATGGACTTTTTCACAGCACTAGTCATCTCATACTCACCACTCTGCTGCTTTTTTAAAAAATAAATTCAATTTTCATTTGGTAATTATTTCCAATCACTTGCATGTTGCCTATTTTTTCTTCCTTTATTTATTTTTTAGGTAAGCCACCATCAATAAAACAACATTTCAATGTAGATGTCACAAATCAGAGAGAATCCACACACAGAATCACAAGGCACAGACAGATATAAGGCAAAAACTGGAAGTTTACTGGGTCCTTTAAGCAGAGCAGAGTACAGTCCATAGCTAGGGTCCATACCAGAAAGCAGGTAGATCAGGCAGAGGTACAGAGTCGGCAGGCAAAAATACAAGCCAGGTAACAGGCACAGGTCAAAAATCCAAAAAGGCAGAACAAGAGAACAGATTGGCTGACAGTCAATGCAGGGGGAGTGCAGTAGGGTGTGGCAGAGCACTGGCGGGAAAAGCTGGCAGGGCTGAGTGGAGGAATGAGCAGAGGGGTGTGAGCAGGAGGGTGGGGCTAAGAAGCTCCACCAGAGTCCATGACAGTAGAAGCTCTCCATCACAGGGACGGAATCTGACATTTTTCCATGGGAATGCATTTTAATTTGAGCAGGACATGTTAAGTTGTTGAGTTTTACTGACAATAGCTTAACAATGAATGAAAAAAGAATGAATGCCATTAAGTCCAAGTCCAATTTTCAAAGCAATTAATGGATATACCATAGTGTTACATGCTATAACCCTCAAATCACTAACTGTAGTTTTATTGCCACGAAAAACATATTTCTATGAAATGAATACAGTTGTGACCAGTTGTAGCCAAAATATCTGTGTATATCTACAGATATTCATAGTTCCCAGACTTGCTGTATGATTCATGCAGCAAAGGGCTTCAGATCAAATGTTGAGCGAATTCACACCAACTGTACAGTTGGCCGCAGTGGTTAGCTAATAACACTCACAAGCATCACATTAAAATATATATATCATGTTAACTGTTTTTTTTTGTAAATCTGAGTAATTTTTGTAGTAACAAGTAGCAGGTTATAATTTTTATAACCTACATATTTTCATAATTTATATTTTGATTTGATCTTACCAGGTGCCCTCATTTTTGTGCTACTTGTCCAGCTAAAAACATCATGTCTGTGGTTCTCTACCTGAAATAATAATAAGGCTTTAAATGGTCTGCTCTCGGCACAGTGCCAGGCCAGGCAGTGAGAAGGGACGTTCGTGTTCTCTGAGTCTGTCGTAATGTGCATGCAGCTTACAAGACATCAGCTTAGCACAACCAGTGGTAAGAGATTTAACAATAGTTGCAGTGTGTCAGCTTTTTACAGTCCACACATTCAGCTAGCATCATGTCATGTGGAGACTATCTGAGCTGAAATATGCTCTCTCCACACACACTTATACACAAGGAGCACTTTGAGAAACAAAACCTGGCATTTGAGCATGGAGGTCCATAAATGATAGAGATTTGCAAATGGATGCTCCTGGTCACCCCTCCTCACATCCTCAGGCCTGCCGCTGAATTATGGAGGCAAACACTTAAAACTATACATCAATCAAACATTCATGGCTGAGGAAGTCTCCAGACAATGGCACAGTGAAATCAACCCCACAATACACTCTGTGTGTGTGCGTGTGTGTGTGTGTGTGTGTGTGTGTGTGTGTGTGTGAGAGAGTAAATGTAGAGAAACACACTGGTTTGCCAATTAGAGCAGAAGCTGACCATCCTGTAAATATTTAAATGGGCATCACATATCGAATACATGAAGCAGCAAAGCAGCCGAGCATGCCGTTGAACTCTGCAGAGGTCATGGACTTTATCTTTAAGCACCACTCTAATACACATTGAACTCGATTTAGGAGACCTGCAGCTTACGGGGGATCACTGGACAGACGGGATTCAAGGTACATTATGCCTGGCAGTTAGTGAAAAGATTACAAGATGAAGAATTTGTAAGAAGTCCATAATCTCTTGATCATTTTAAATCAAGAACTACAGGGCAGTGTTTGGAGATGGTAGCCTGAGCGTGAAGGTGAAGAATGACAGTCCCTCTGGTCAAAGGTGACACATGTCCCCTCAAGCTGTACCCACAATGCCTTTAATCCAGGGGTCCTCCTGTAGGCTGAAGCGTCACATCATTCAACTTGAAGCTTCACATCATTCAACAGAAACTATTGCTGTGGTGTCACTTACGAGCAGACCCTGGTTAATGTGTCCTCAAGCTATGAATGTGTGTTTAAGAAGATTCACTTCAAACCAGAGCTTACTTGAGCACCTTTCAGGTTTCTGTCTTCATTTGACTCACTGACACTGGCTTTGTCTTTTGCACATAATATGAATCATAAAATGATAATCAAGTCAGTTTTTAGAAAGTCAAGTGTTTTTGATACAAAAGGTGTATGTAACATGGGGAAAGCAAGAAGTAAAAGAATGTGGAATTTGTGTTTGTGTTTATGTGCATAGTGTGTGTGGTGCATGTGTGTGTGTGTGTGTGTGTGTGTGTGTGTGTGTGTGTGTGTGTGTGTGTGTGTGTGTGGTTAGTGAGGCTGCAGGCTTGATGAGTATCAGTACTTCTGTTGGCTAACGTCCTCTTTGTGGTATTAGCAGGTGAGAAAATGGTTTCATATATGTGTGTGTGTGTGTGTGTGTGTGTGTGTGTGTGTGTGTGTGTGTGCATGTGTGAGTGTTGGGACGGGTTAGCTACTGATTAGGGTTTACATTGCTTAGCGATTGGTTACTAAATGGGCCCCAAGGTGCGAAAGGAAACCTGATGATTGCGGCGAAAGCAAGCCGGTGATGATGTTTCCGAAAATGTCAGTTAAGATAAAAAAAAAAAGAGTGAGGAGTCAGTTAAAGAAGAGCAGCAAAAGAAAAAAAGGTGTTAAACTCAGAAGTGTCTCACACCACAGATGTCACTGTCAAAGAGTATGTAGAGCATCATTAGTCAGTGACCTGTTTAAGGTCATGTACTGATAGCACAGCTTGGGCGCAGTAAAATGTGTTTCGATTCATTTTGAAAGCTACTCAGGCCATGTGTTTGGAAACTGAGGGTGGGAATACCTTGCATCACTAAACTTGAAACTGTGCCATGCATTATCTGATTAATTTAAACAGACATTTTAGAAAAGGATCACAGTATGACACACTCTGCTACTGGCAGTATTTAAAATCACACAAGAAAATGGATAGTGGCAAGCATCCTTCTGAGCTATATTTTTTATTCTGACAACTAAATAAGCACCATACAGTCATTTGAGTGCCATACATTTATTGAAATATTATATTTTACCTAACCTTTTTTTTCCAGTTTGAAGTGCCACAGCAATCCCTAGGATCATGCTAGTCTACATAATGATTTCAATGTGGTGTACAGCTTTTGATTTTTTGGGGAAACAAGAGCCCTGACATGAATTACCTGGGATAGTAATCAGTATCAGAAGATAAAAAGTTACATTACATCCCTACTTATTTTGGTATTAAATGTGTAATTGCAAACAATTTGCCAGCAATGGGGAACTATTTTAAAATTTGGCTCAGCAAATTGTTTCATAACACTTTGAGAGTAAAACCCTTCAACCAGCATTAAACTCAATCACAATAAATGCACTGTTGCACTGTTGTTGTTCAGCAAAACATCAAATAATACCATTATAATTCCTGGATATAAGAAACATTTTGTGCAACTTGTGAATTATTTGTTCATTTTACTAGGTTTACACTCTAGGTTGATCCCCCACCTCAACATCCCACGTCAACAGGAAATACATCATATTGAAGTAACGATACTATTTCATTGGACTTTTAGATGGCTATCCTGTAAGCTGTCTTTTTTTTTTTTTTTTTTTGTACTGTATATTAGGGAAAGTGACCCATGAAATTTAGAATACTTGAAAACCTAAGGATCTCAAGTTGTTTGACATATACTGCATGTATTTTAGTACAAGCTTTTTAAGAATGCAGTGGTGAGACGTGGTAAAAATGTTCAGCTGTAGCCAATGCACTTATCTAATCTGACTGAATGAAATCCATTTCTGTCCAGAGTGATATTGACTGTCTTTCATATGAGCTACTCTGAAAAGCCATTCATACCTGCCATGTGCGAGATGTTTTTCTGTATGCTGCCTTTGTTGCTTGTTCAAAGTGTCAGAATGTCATGATTGCATGGCCTTGCCCTTGAGTGTGAAGAGCTGTTTGCTTGATTATCCCAGAAGTCATCCATTCGATGGTTTGAGCTTTTGTTTTTCCACGAAACTTGTGTGCAGTGTGCCAGCATCCAAGCTCATGGTCATGTTTGCTATAGTTCATTACCACCGCGAGAAGCTAGAGAAAAGAGGAACTCATTAAAGAGCATCCATTCTTTTCAACCAAGGTTTCTCGGATGAGCAAGTGGAGATGGAGGGAAGCAGGAAGAAAGGAAGAGAATCAATAAACAGAGCAGGTTTGGGTCATTCCAACGTTACCACATGTTGATTGGAACATGCTTTTTGTTTTATCATATTACCACCTTTTATCTTACACATTTATTTATAGAAGAGCCTAATTTTCCCTCCTCCCCTCCTCACGTTATTAACTCTCACAAAAGGTGTTATGCACAAAAAACCCCACACAAACAGTCATCCTATCATCCTATCATTCCTGCCTCTGTGACAGTGTGTGTGCTATTGTCACCCCAGTTGTGGTTTACACCCTATGGTTGACTTGAAGTGTGAGTATTGGGTTTCACAAGGAGAGGGCAGCACATATATCTCATTAGCAGGTACAATAGGTGAGGTGTGAAAATGTCATACAATACTTAATCCAGAGAATGCTTGACGTGGTCCAAGCTACATGGAATTCAACCTCAAGGGCATTTGTGAATAAGCTACAAATAAGAGTTGGTAATCACGTCAGCACATATCGTCAGTCAACTTTCTGATTTGATAAAGAGAAGACAAAGAAGCTCCCCAAAAATGAAAGTGCCAGATGACAAGTGTAAAAGTACTAGTCATTGTCTTGTGCATTGTGCTGTTCTTCTTCTTCTTCTTCTTCTTCTTCTTCTTCTTCTTCTTATTATTATTATTATTATTATTATTATTATTATTATTATTATTATTATCATTTTTATTTTATTATCATTGTAACCACCACCAATAACAACAACAATAATAAAAATACATTTTTATTTAGATTATTTGATTTTTTTATTTTTTTGTTCAGTATGTTATATATAATTCATTGTAGAACACTGTTCAGGGTACTCAGATAATATATCACAGAAAACAACACACTAAAATCTTCCTTCTGCGTCTCAGTGGTTCTTCTTCATCAGTGAGTTTGGACAATTCCTCTTCGACATTGGGCAGTACTGCCCCGGTTCTCCTCCCTCTCAAAGTCTCATGAGTCCTGGTGGGCTGATCCGTGTGCTGTAGGTGGAAACGGGTGATGAGTCCACGGTACAGGATGTGTTGAGAGAGGACCCATTATCTCTCCTTGGGACTGTAAACCGAAAACTTGAACCCGGGTGTGTTGACAGTGGCGGACACCAATCCGATAATACATCAACTGGGAGGCCATGAAGATGGAAGACGTGGTGTAACATCAGCTCCGCGGTTTCTTTGGCGGAAGGAAGCTTGGGGAGAGGGACGAAGTAGGCCGAACCTGAACCTGTCCACAATGATCAAAATGACCATGTTCCCTTGAGGCATAGGGAGACTGGTGATGGAGTCAAGGTAGATGTGGGACCAGGGACGATGCAGGATAGGCAAGGGTTGGAGGAGGCTGGACGGGGCGTGATGAGATGAGGTGGTGAAGACATTCCAGGTCCATTGGATACTGGGCTGACAGGTTAGCTTGGAAGAGTGTCCCCACTAGAGAATGTCAGGGCGCAGGTTATGAGGGACAAACAACCAATCTTGAGGGCAGGTGCTGGGCCCGGGCTGGTTTTCCATGGCAGCACTCACTCGCTCCTCAGGTTCCCAGGAGATGGGGGCTAAAAGACAGGAGGCGGGCAAGATGGCTGTGGCCTTGGTGGCTTTCTCCTCCCTCTCTGAAAACTGACATGAGAGAACATCAGGCTTGATGTTCAGAGAGCCAGGTCGGTATGAGAGGGCAAAGTTAAAGCAGGTGAAGAATAAAGACCACTGAGCCTGTCTGGAATTGAGCCTCTGAGCCATCTGGATATGCTCCAGGTTTTTGTGGTCTGTCCAAACCTGAAAGGGTGAGAAGAATGCACAGGGGTTGAGCTTCTGGTCGGAGGTCAACCACTGGGACAGTACAGTCCCAACCCCAACATCTGAGGTGTTCACTTCCATGACGAACTGTTGGTCCGGGTCGGGTACCTGGATGATGGGTCCAGAGGTGAACTGGGTCTTAAGCGTTTTGAAGGCTTTTTCCACCATCGGAGTCCACTGAAAAGGGATCTTAAAGGATGTCAGGCTGGTGAGGGGTACAGCAACAGAACTATAGTTCTGAATAAATCGTCAATAGAAGTTGGCAACCCCTAAGAAATGCTGCAACAGTTTCTGGTTCTCAAAAGACAGGCCAGGAGGTGATGGCGAAGACTTTAGCTGGGTCCACTCGGAAGCTGAGGGGACATCCTGTCATTCCAGGATGCTTTGTACATGGTGGATATGTTCCTCATGAGAGCTGGAGAAGATGAGGATACCGGTTCAGCATGTCTCTGGGTACGTCGTTAACTAGAGCCTGGAAAACCGCTGGAGCATTGGTTAGTCCAAAGGGCATAAGTAAGCACATTCCATGTACTCGTAATGGCCGATGGGGTGTTGAATGACGTCTTCCACTCATCTCCCTCCCGAATGCAGACCAGGTTGCATAGGTCCAACTTGGTGAAGATCTGGGCCCCTTGAGCAATTTGAAGGCCAAAGAGATGAGTGGAAGTGGGTATCGGTTCTTGACAGTGATATCATTCAAACCTCGATCGTCAATACATGGCCTCACTATCCCATCCTTCTTTCCTATGAAGAAGAACCCGGCCCCTGCTGGTGAGGATGATGGCCAGATAATGCCTGCTGCCAGAGAGGCTTGATGTAGCTCTCCAGTGACTCCCTTTCAGGTGCAGATAGTGAGTACATGCATCCCTTGGGTGGAGACGTGCCGGGCTGCAAGTCTATGGCAGGTCTCCCCCTGGTGGAGATTCACAAGACCTCAGGCTGCATCAGCCCCTTCACCCCAGGCTTTGCAGAGCTCTGTTGGAAACACCTGGAAAGTCCCGCAGGCAGGTGTGGTTCTCTCCCATTTGGCCATCCCCCAGAGGTGAGCCCTTCTAATCAGGTGGTTGATGGCAAAGGCTACCTTGGCTTGCTTGGAGGTGAAGGTGTGGTGGAAATGTGTGTGGTGGAAGAGCATTCCAGACCATTATAGCATTCTGAGGTGCCCACCCAGGGTTTGCTGACAAGATGAGGTGGAATGACGTGACATGTGGTGGACCTGGAAACTGGTTGGGGATGGCTGCTGGCCATCCGCCTTGGTGGCTAGTGCCACTAGTCCCTGTTCCTGAGTGGCTGCGGCTTGACGAATTGTCAAATTTTTGGTCAAATTCCTTATATGTGTTCACATACTTGGCCAGTGAAGCTGATTCTGATCTGATTGTGATCTGTTTATGAGATAACCTCTCAGTCAATCAATATGGGCAGTGCTACAACATATTTTTTTCTTGATTTTCTGTAGATAAATGTTACTGGCCTCTGAGTTGTTAAGCACTTTGTCTACACACACAGACACACACACACACACACACACACTCAGTAACGCAGCTGCTGTGAGTGCAGATTATTCTATCAATGTCAAACTTCAATGACTCTTGTCATCTGATAAGGTTTGGCTGTAATAAATGACGGACAAGCAGCCAAGCTGAATGCAGCAGTTTAACCCTGTTTGCATAGCACAGCATGGTATCGGACAGCCAGCTCCTTCACCACTGCAGTGTTCATGGTCAGAAACAGCACTATTCTCACATTCATCATTCGTTGCAACAGTTAAGGGCTTAATGACAGCTGTTAGTTGCCACATAGTGAACAGTGGTCCTGGTTCCAGAATTTGAGAGGGAAATACCAGATATATAGCTGTGACCAAAACGATTCTGTCCAATAACTATTACCAACAAGTCCTTGAATGAAACAAGATTCATCAAGATGATCTCACAGTGGAATTGATAGCATTAGTCCATGCATTTTCAAAACCATTACAAGTTACTGTTGAAAAGTAAATCTGTTTTAAGATGTGACAATGCAAAAGTTAAGGTTTGTTTATGTTCAGGTGTTGCATCTGAATGGACAGAGCATTCAACATCACAGGTCCGATAACTGCAGCTTTCTCCAATTAGAGAAGCAGTTGACCAATCAGTTTTGCAAGCAAGATTCAGAATGGGGTTATAATCTTTCTTTATAGGTAGCTAGCTACATTAATGTAAAGTACATACAGAAAACTGGCAACAAACATGGACATGGGTGACACAGCTGTACAGGTTGCTGTAATTTCACTTACAGAAACATCTCTTAAATCTGCATATTTCTTGATTGTTGTGGAAAAAGTCAAATTAACTGCTCTGACAGCCACTACCACAGCCTCAACTGAAAAAGACTCTTCTCTCCCAATAAGAAATGACCAAATATGACAAATACCATATGCTAGTCTGAATTAATGAGGTAAAACAAAAGGACAATTCAATCTCATTTACAGGGTGGAACAAAATAATTTGTGAGTGACATTCAAAGGCTATCTTTATTTTAATAAATCAATCAGTCTACATAATGTGGTCAAAACATGTCTACAATCTATATTAATGTAGCTGTAGTCTGTGAAATTTACTTGACCTCCAGGATATTCCTACTTGATGGAATTGTGATGACTGTGATGATGCCGTATGGGAACTTTTTCACTTTAAAGCTACTGTATTTCAAGGAGAGACTTATTTGTTGAAGTCATTCTGGGAGCAGAGGTGACAGCAGAAAGACACACTGCATCATCATGGTTTCAGCGACACTCGGCCGCTCTTGTTTGAGCTCATAATAGCCCTCTGCTCTTTTATGTAGCAATATTACTCAATGCTCTGAGACTTTTTTGAACATCTGTATAATGTCTTTTGTGTTTATTAAGCCCTCACAGATTACCTTCTCTTTCCCCTGGTGCTTAACCTGCTTCTTTTATATATCGTGACCATGAAAACAGTTTCTCTTTTCTTCTCACTCTCTGCACTGTATAATGATTATTGAGGCCTGCGAGCTGCAGGAATTTAATTTCTCCACATAAATCTCCACAATAGGAAAAGGAAATTAAAGTTGCCATTACTGTCGGCAGTATTATCGTATCCTCACTTAACCTGCCATTCAGGAGGAATGAAACATTTATACTGCAGCCCCTCCTTTCTCCTCAGCCCTCGTGTATCGTCTGTGATCTCAGTGTGTGTGTGTGTGGGTGTCTGTGTGTTGGTGTGTGTGTGTGGTTGTGTGTGTGTGTGCGTGTGTGGAACACAGAGTAAAAGGATGAATGGAAGGATATTGATATTTGAGAAGTTTATATTTCATCCAAGGCAATCCATTATGTCCATACCTTTATGGAGGGACCGCAGTGCACAGTATCTACATTACAAATCTGTACTGTACACACACACAAAATGTTGCATGAAAAGGTTGGAATTTTTGCTGAAAAGTCACATTTCTTTTCAGTTCTGTAATTTTAATCTTAAACAAATTCACAGAAAGTTAGGAACAAAAGAATAATAATATACATTTTTGCACACAAGTTGTCTGTGTATTTGCAATCTTTGTTTTGCTTGTGTTTCTTCATCTATCATTCCTACGAGCTAATCTTCTCAGTAATCCCTGGCCAGCTAATAATAACACTCACACACACACACACACACACGCACACACGCACACACACACACACGGAAAAAAAAAAAAAAAATCAATTATCCTGGCCCTGACCAGGAGTGTCTCATTATTTCATAGGCAATAACCTGAATAATAGAGTAATAAAGAGCAATTTATTTGGAGAGGGGGAAGCGAAGGAGGAGGGATGAGCAGAAGATGGATGTGTTCAGATAGACAGATCTAATTAGCCTCATCCGAGCTGCGGCTAGCTACTCCGCTCAGGCTAATCCGAACGTTATAGCTAATGACCAGCAATCCACACCTCCTCCTCCTACTCCTCCTTCTCCATCAGCCTCGGGCTACAGTAGCCTTGCTTCTTTGATGTAGGGATGGACAGACATCCAGTGTGGATGGATGGAGCGACCAACAGTGACCACAATGTGTTAGTACACTATTATGTTTCAATAGGTCTTTATTCTGTGCCTATGGTAATGAATGGTGTTTGTTGGTCAATGTATTGTAGTTTAGAACCTATTTAATGTTTTTGAAACTTTATGTTGCATTTGTAATTTAAATTTCTTCTGGGATTACACTGCTTAAAATGCATACAGTATTCTTAAAAGCGCGTATGATAAATCAGTGTTATTCAATAGGAAATTTTTGGTAAAAGAATAATCATTTTTATTTGCTGTGATATCCCTATATTCATATCATTTCACTATAATGACTACAGTATGAAGTGCAGATTTATTTATTTTATGTCATCACATTCTGTTGTAGTATTTATTTTATCTTATATCTGATATGGTCTCAATGGTCTGGTCTGTGATATGTGCGCAACAGTAAAATGACTTTATGGGATTTTAATGGTGCTCATGTTATTTCTATAATGATTAACAATATTACAGGTATCTCTGGTACATGGAATAGTTAGTGTACATCAATCTGAGTTTTCACTATAGTGTCTCACATCTCAATAGCCTTGTATATGAATAAAATAAAATATTTTCACTGTAAAATATAGTGTGCCTATAGTGTACAATTGTAAGAGTTTTGTTTGTTTGTTTGTTTGTTTGTTTGTTTTTTCTATGGACACTTATCTAAGTATAATTCTTGCAGTATTCCTACTAAGATGTAATGTATTGAAGCATGCTGGTGGCATTTTCATGACCTTAAAGTAGTTTATGTCATTATTCTCACTTTCAAAATGCGAAAGTGTTACTATTGTGAGATGTAGTGTGATTTTACCCTTGCAATTGTTTCATTTCCTGGACAATATCGTATTTGAAAATCTTTTCAGGGGGAGAAGTCTCAGTTTCACTGAATTGGCTCAAGTACTGTGGTCATATAACTTGGTACCCACACTCTGGGATCAACCATGTAACTATGCATTAAATCAATGTGTTGCGATTCAATAATCTTGAATAACTGCAGGTGCTGATGTTTTATTTTGAAAATGTTACTTTTAAGATTAATATCTTATGTTGTCCATAGTTCAAAACAACTGAAGCTTCTAAATAAATATAACTTTAGTTCTGATTTTAAATGATATATTTCTTCCCATACTTCAAGTTTAATCATATGTAAATGACAAGTGATTGATCTGTTTTTTTGGTCAAATTGGACGAGCACTGCAACAGCAAAGGTATAGAGAGTTACTAATGCAAAATGCAAATAATTATTGAGTGGATGCATTAATATGCAAAAGTAAGTTTATCAGAACCCTTGAGTATTTTCTATTTTAATTATGTTAATGAAACATTTCCATAAATTTCCCAAAATGACTTAAGTGGTGTTACTTTACCTCTACATTTAAAGTGCTATTTACCTATTTATTTCTTTGCTATAGTGTGAATCCAATAGTTGATCGGTATTCATCCCCTGTCTCGTGCAAAATGTGAGGTGTAAAAAGTCAACTGTATACTGGCAAATGCAACCACACACAGACTATGTATGTAGAAAACATACACGTTATTAATATCATTACCTTCGCTGTTTGTTTGTCATGACCCCTCTGTTCATTGACACACTGGGCATGATTATTTGTTTGCACTGTACATTTGACATTGCACAGACCATATGTACGCATGTAATTAACATCTCTGATTTACAGAGATAGCAGAAAAACTCATCTCATCCTTAAACCAGGGCGAAGAAAATGAAAATACTTTCTTCACTGAATTTACATCTGTTTACTCTCTCCCTCTGTGACCTTTCTGTCATTTCTGGATGGCCAGGGTTCGCTGACCCCACTTGCTCTCATCTTTTATCACCCCTAAACTGCCTCCATCATTTTATTTTTCTCCTCTGACCACAGTTAACATCTCCCTCCTTCATTCTCTTCTTATGTGTAGGAGCTAACGAGTCAGTAGACAGGGTTCAGGGAACCTGTCTTCCAGGGTACATGTTTTACATTAAACATAATGTCTCGTCCTGGACCACTTGGGATTGTTGTGAAGGAAGAGCTGCCATGTCTTTTCTAGCAGCAGCTGCATTTGAATAGTGTTTAGACTCAGAAGCCGTCGCCTCTCTTTCTGCTACCGCACCTACCTCTTTTTCCTCCACTGTGAATCTGTCCTTCGATAAAAGCCACGTTAGCCCGACATCCAGAGTAATTTACTGGAGATTGTGGCGCGATGGCTAATTCAGATCCTTTCAAATGCTAATGCCCACACTCTTACCATCGCACTGGCAACTCTTTTTTTATTGCTAAACATTCTCATTACAATGCAGAGAAGAACGTGTGTACAACTCTTCCTCGTTTTATGTTCTTGCAAGTCTACCTGTGTATGTGTGTGTGAGAGAGAGAGGGTGCGTGTGTGTGTGTGTGTGTGTGTGTGTGTGTGTGTGTGTGTGTGTGTCTGCAAATATGTGTGTGTGCTAATGAATGAGAGCAGCGCCACAAGGGGGAGTTGAAAGGTGGTGATTTGACACTTTCTCTAAAAAACACATCCAAAAGATAGACAGAGGACAGGAAAAGGGGAAGAGGAGGTGGAAGTGGGAAAAAGGCAAGGAAGGAGTTGGAGGATCATGAGGATGAGACTGGGAGAAGGAGAAATATTAAAAGTCAGAGGAGGATAAACA
Organism: Chaetodon trifasciatus; assembly: GCA_037975065.1. Taxonomy (NCBI): domain Eukaryota; kingdom Metazoa; phylum Chordata; class Actinopteri; order Chaetodontiformes; family Chaetodontidae; genus Chaetodon; species Chaetodon trifasciatus. Next base: position 4,876,510 of record JBBMOE010000044.1, read on the forward strand.
GTGGACCAAGAAGAGGTGGGAAAGAAAAACAGATCAGTGCAATGATGAAAAAGAGGGTACAGGAAAAGGAAGAATGGACTGAAGGATGAGGGGAGAAAAATGAATAGGAGCTGAGAGGTAGGTGGACAGATGTGTGTGCGTGTCTTCACCCTCCACAGAACAGAGAGTAAAGACACACACACCTCAGAGACTTGCAGAAGTGAGGCTGGGGAAGAACTCCAGCATCTCACAGAGATAAGTCACATATATGGAGACACATGAGAGACAAAATGTTTTGTCAATCTGAAAAACAAAATTGGAAATGAAAAGTACACATGTATAACTGTTGATGGTGAACCTTGAAAAACAAACATAACCAAAACATACATAAGTATATAAAAACATTCTAAAAACAAACAAACAAACAAACAAACAAAAACCACCTGAAAACAGTTCCTTAAAAAACATTCTTCACAACATTTTTCGACCATGACTAATTTTGTGTCTAAAAGTTTCACCTCTGTGTGTATTTAGTCCACAACGGTGCTTTTTATACCAATTGTCATGGTATGGCTACTTTGCTGTTATACTAAACTGAAAGTCAACTTACTTCCCTTGTTCATTCTAGTCAAACTTATTCATGTAAGATTTTATCTCGTCATTATTGGCTAAATGATTTAGAATGCAGCTTTACAGAAAGTGTCTGCTCTTGTGGTTTGATTGTATCAATTTCAGGAATCCATCCAGATTCATTTTGACGCCACGTCAGATCAAATTCAATTTGCTGGTAATGAGGACAAATATATACAGCATTTTTATGTCATCAATTTATGTCGGGCCGTGGGCACCGGAAGGGGGCCAGCGGCATCAATGCAAGAGACGCACGTCCTGCCGGCTGAGCTATAGGGGCGCCCCAGCTTACTAACTTTAAAGTAAAGTTTAAATAAAAACAAGCAGTTTAAATAAACATGCAATCTAGCTGTCTTGATTGTTTTGGTTTTATTGTTATTTATATTTCTAAAATTTTTAATAATCTCTATTTTAATTTTTTAAAATTCTACTAATGTGAATGAATTTTTTTTTTTTATTATTATTATCTATAACGTAACGGTGATAGTGCTGGCCGACTGGATGAATATATCAGCTATCAGCAATTGGAGGGGGTCCATCACCGGTTGTTAGTTGTTAGTAGCTAATTTAGTGTTTTGCCTCTGAGGGAAGAGTGAGGGTTAACAAGGTTAACAAGGCAATTAAACTTGTCTTAGTTCAGTGAAAAAGAGACACTTTCATTCAGAAGGCGTGCTGTTGTATTCTTCTGTAGTTTGAACCAAGAGGACATAGCATGATGCCTAGTGCATCACAGATTCACTCTTTCCATCTTTCTACCTTTCACAACTAAAGCCGTAGACATATACACTGCCTAATCTCTCCCCAGTAGGAGGTTAACCTCACTCAGAACATTTCACCAACAGGCAACTCAGGAAAAAATTCTTTTTCTTGACAGTTTCTTGAGTATATTTTGTTACTTTTTTACATTAATAAATAAACATGGCAAGTTCACAGCCTGCACACATTTCTCATCTGAAATTACAGCAGCTGGGGCCACACACAATTCTGCGTGACTATGTCGGCAATCGCCAGTTGTTGGGCTGAGGGTGGCCAGTTGGAAATTTTACCATATCACCCAACCCTAAATGATGATGAACACAGATAGTAATGCATAGCTGAAAAAACTATAATTATCATTGTAACTTAGGGCTTCCAATGGTGTACTGGATATGCAACTCATACACAATGTCCAGATTTTAATTCCAACAAGAACCTTCACTGGATACTATACACCTGTCTCTCCCCATATTCCCTGTCTGGTCAAAAGAGCTAAAATTGGGTTATCCACTCTAAATCTGGCATCATGTATACGTACAGTGTTTCAGGTTTGCACTCCCACAAACATGGGGAGTGCAAAGTGATCAAAGTTGAGGCAGCAGAGGCCAAGACATCTTGAGTTTTATTGCCTAGTATGGGTCAAGCGCCCACCACACTGGTTCCTACACTTCCCATAATGCAACTTTCTTTAAGTTGAACCTACCTGCCTTTTAAATGCATCTGTCTCCAGTTTTTCAAGCAGGTCTTTTGTTAGAGATTTGTTGTCTCCAACCCAGAGTCAAAATCACTCCCCAGTTTCTCACTTGGCAAATTTTCTTTAATTTGTAAAATCTCCTCCAGAATTGGAGAAGACATATGTTTTGAGAGGCCAAGTTGTCCACCCCATGATGAGTAAATTTACTTTGACATGTAAAAATGCCTGATTAATAAATGAAATTAAACAAATCATCATCTTGCCAGTGACCCCTAATGGGCCCCCCATCCCACGTACACCTAAACTAGTGTTGCACTGCTCAAGCCAAATCTGACCTGTAGTGACATAACATCAGGTTGTAGGTTGGTTTGGGGCCATTGCTAGCTAAAACTGGGGCTGGGGTTCAGTTTTCAACTTTGGCAGAAACACCTGGATTCAGTTAGATTGGATCTGTTGGGCTCGAATGCAGGCTAAGTTCGAATCTCAGTAAACTCCACTTTGCATAAGTCTGACTTAATGTGCAGTAGCATTTGGGACAATCTACCAAATTCACCACTCACACCCTTCACAGATGATTTGACATTGATTTAGAAAGTCTACCAAAAAAAAAAATGTGTTCAAAATCTGCATACTTTGATGAGTAGGCCTGTGCACTTTTGGTGTGCCACATTCAAGATCATGTTGTTCCACTTTAACAGTAACATCTTGGTCTTATGGTGCATTAATGATTCCCCACATTCCAAATGTGCTAATGTATTCACCTTCAAATGGGCTAAAAAAAAAAATGCAACATTGGCACCTTGAAGTTAATAATATCTGCAGTCCACAGCTCTGGTGTTGCCACTTAGCACTATAGCTGGCCTCCCACCCCCTATCACCCCCTCAGGACACTCTGTTGCTCCCTGCCACTATCACCCCCCTACCCCCACCCCCATCACAGTGAATTAGGTGCTAACTAACCCTCCTTTAATTAACTGATGATTAGGTATTAATATCTGGCGCAGGTTCCAGGCTTGCAGTTGTTGCTTTAATAAGTGGATTAGTGTGAGCCTCTCACTGCTCTCTCTCTCTTTCTCTCCAGCTAAGAGATATCCATCCTCCACTCCATTTCACCCTCCTTCCACATCCATCCCTCTTGGCTTTCTCTGGCAACTGTTCAAAAGTAGAATTTTCCTGCTAACAAGATTGTTCTTGTGGTCAGAGTAGATGGGCAGAATTACATGCAATTCAATATGCCTTTCACACAGCTGATGAATAATGCTGGGCTTTGATTTAGATGTTATCAGAAATACAATGTAGATACAGTACCCTCTTGGACAATACCTCAGTAAAAAGGCCATGGGTTAGGGTAATTTGTTTTCTCCTGGTATCTAGTAGCATGGGCTACTTAACATCCTTCTTATGGTGATGCTGCCTGAAGTTCCAAGGAGATAAGCTCATTGAAAATAAAAATGGAAAAGAAAGGTTTATCAAAAAGAAAAGCCATAAATAGTTGTTGTGCTTGTCCCTCATGATGATGGCTCAACCTGAATTTGAAATTGTCACAAAGAGTCAGTGTTGCCCACTTGGCAACTGTGAGAAGCAAACACACTAAAATTCAGGGTCAAAGGGTCAAAAACAAACAAGGTGGTCCAAACAGGCAAACAAATTGAAGTGAGAGCAGACAAGAATCAAAAGGTCACAGGACTGTTAAGGCCATGGCAAAATCTTCAGCCTGTGCCTATTAAGGAAGTCCACTTTGGATTTTAGGTGTGTTTAGGATCATCATCCTGTTGTAGAAATCATCCTCTTTTCATGTTCAGCTTTTATACAGACGTTGAGATGCTTGATTCCAGAATTTGTTGGTATTTAATTGAATCCATTCTTCCCTCTACGAGCGAAATGTTTGTGCTTCCACTGGCTGCAACACAATCCCAAAGCATGATCGGTCCTCCCCCGTGCTTAATAGTTGGAGAGGTTTTCTTTTCATGAGATTCTGCAACCTTTTTTTCTCTAAACATAGTTTTGCTCATTGGCAAAAAAGTTATTTTTTAAGTTATTTTTTAACTTTGCTCGCAGGACTTGTTTCCAAAATGCATCAGGCTAGTGAGGATGCCAGAAAGGCTGTCTTATTACTTGTCCATGAAAGTCATGTTTGTTTTCTTTGTGCACCACTCCAGAGTCTGCTAAATCTTCACAAATTTCATTTGCAGTCAAATGGGGGTTTTGATATGCCTGTCAATGACTCAGGTTTCTTGGTCTTCCAGACCTCAAATTGACCTCCACTGTTCCTGTTACCTGCCATTTCTTAACTGTATTATGAACTGAGGAAACGACTACATGGAAACACTTTGTATCTTCTTATAGCCTTCGCCAGCTTGGTTGACCTCACTTTAAATTTCACTCAACGGAATGCTAGGCAGCTGCCATGGCTGCTGATTGACAACTGATACAACTCATGAAGAGATAAGGAACACTTTCATTAGAGCCTGCTCCTGAGATGGTTTGTATATTTCATCTATGTATCACACCTCTTTAATACATCACTGGTGCCAAAAAGCCCTCCACAAAGGATCCACCTGTGCTCCTCTGGCAAGCCCCTTCTCTCCTCAAGACAGAGTGCAGGCTTATGTCAATTTCCTGTCTTCAGAAAGAGCACGCCCCCTTTTGGGTGAAAACAAGTGCTGTAAGCAACTAAGTAGTAGTAAGTTGAAAAAACTACTGACTCCATGTCTAAAAGCTGCTATGTCAAAGTTTAATTAGTTGGTTAATTATTCACATAATTTGGGCTGGCCTAGCTTCTAATAATGAACCATGTAAACAGCATAAAGTAAAGTAGGAAGTGGGGCTAAAAACTACTACTTTCTACTTCTCTCAGCTCGTAGTAAAAGGTCATGTAACAAATGCAAATAGGGATCAAACATATTGGGTCCACTTTGCCACAGTGATCTAATTAGTTTAGTTACTAACTAATTTCTGTCGTAATGACAGAAAAAGTGACAGATGTCAGAAATATATTAAGTGGAGCTTCAGTGAGGCAGTTGTATATATCAGGTTTGTCAACTTTAATGGAGGCGGACTGAAAGGACACTCATCAACCACTGTTCCTATATTTTGCCCATTATTGATCAGCAACAACATAATTGATCACCTAACTGGCCATAAGATTTGGGCTCCTCAAAGCTAAAAAGCAAAACAGTATTCTTATTTCACGTTTTTTAGTTGGCAAAGACCTCGAAATTTGTATTCACTGCCAGTCAAATTGCTCTGCTGTCAACCAAAAGGGGTCAACGAATGACACAAGGGTAAAGTACCCAGATGTGCTGCTCTCATCTACGCATTTTAGGAATTGAGACATTCTTCAAAATGGTGCACTGGGATCCATTTCCAGGTCACAGGCAGGGGGGTGGAGGAGAGAAGAAGAGGAGGAGGCACAAAATAGAGAAATGAGAGGAGCCCTTGGAAGTGATGGAACATTTGACACACGTTACAAAGAGAAACTGGCACAGAGTGAAGGCGGGGGGCACAGAATAAATACACTCAGCAAGGGAGGATAACAAGGAACAGGTGAAACCAATCTGGGCGTGGCAGACAAACGGGGGAATGCACACACAAAGGCAGGAAGTGAAGTGATCTGCAATGAGACAAAAGGTAAGTAACAAAATGAAACAGGAAACACTGATTGAATGAATTAACCTATGAATGATGGCCTAAGAAGCAGAGTGGGATGTGACATAATTAGCAGATCATACTTATACAACAGACATAAAATAGGAGCGTGAAAAGCAACACAAAAAACCCCAACAAAATCTGACAGGCAATCAGGGATCTGTGTAACACACTCATTAATATAATATAATATAATATAATAT